>JXCR01146097.1:34782-82111 GCA_002079205.1 Phalaenopsis hybrid cultivar
ATAAAAGAAAAGCAGTAGAAAAGTACAAGAAAGACTGTAAAACGCTGTAAATTGTAAAAGTGTACCTGACAAATTTTCTCGTTCCACCACCTGAAACTCAAAATGCATGTTAGAGCATTTATGTATATAGAGCTGGAAGTAAAGTTTTGGATACCCTTCTAACTCTATGTTTTGTATTGAAACTCCTTAAGTTTTAAGGATAATATTATTAAGCGAAACATGTTAAATTTAATAAAAATTCCTCAAGTTTTAAGGATAATATTATTAAGCGAAACATATCAAATTTAATAGATCCCTAGGCGGTCCTTAAATTTTTATAAAATATTATTAAGCCAAGCAAAATAAGTTTAATAAATTCCTAAGTGTCCTTAAATTTTAAGGATAATATTATTAAGCAAAACATACTAAGTTTAAAAGATCCCTAAGCCTTAAATTTTAAGGATAATATTATTAAGCAAAACATATTAATTTTAAAAGATCCCTAAGGAGAAGTCCTTAAATTTTAAGGATAATATTATTAAGCAAAACATATTAAGTTTAAAAGATCCCTCCTTAAATTTTATAAAATATTATTAAGCCAAGCAAAATAAGTTTAATATAAAAGATCCTAAGGTAAAATTTTAAGGATAATATTATTAAGTAAAACATATTAAGTTTAATAGATCCCTGAGGTATACTCTATGTTGTGTATTGAAACTCCTTAAGTTTTAAGGATAATATTATTAAGTAAAACATATTAAGTTTAATAGATCCCTAAGATTTAAGGATAATATTATTAAGTAAAACATATTAAGTTTAATAGATCCCTAAGGTATTCACCATCTAAGGATAATATTATTAAGTAAAACATATTAAGTTTAATAGATCCCTAAGGTATTCACCAGTGTCTAAGGATAATATTATTAAGTAAAACATATTAAGTTTAATAGATCCCTAAGGTATTCACCAGTGCTTAAGAATAATATTATTAAGTAAAACTTATTAAGTTTAATAAATCCCTAAGGTATTCACTAGGTTAAGAGTAGGGAGCAGGTCCATGCATCCTTCTTAATGTCTCGTAAAAGGCATTAGGTTCATTTAAACTTTATTATGTTACTTAATAATTCATCCTGAATATCCTGATGCTAAGAGAATATTGATGTCTTGATTATTCCTAAGAATAGGGTGAATGTCATTTGTCTTTTAATTTGAAGATTATGTTGGTGAAGACCCTAAAGGGGGCAAATTAGTGTATTTAAGGACACTTAACCAAATTTTTTTTCCTAATTGGACTTGTGGTGTTTAAAAGTTGTTTAATTATGTTGATTTTTCTAATCCTCTTTATCAAGTTTTAATATTGGCTTAAATTCACCACTAAGTCCNAAATCTTCCACTCTCCTCTTCCATCAGTCAAAAAGGCAAGCACTTCATCCAGTGATGAATCAATCATCACAAATGCATCATATTAATAAAAAATACACTTCTCAGCCCATAAAAAGTATTGATCCGATCAGTAGTAAACTCAACTAGTTTACCTCTAACCAGTATGTGGTCATCAGCAGTGAACCTCAAGCTAGAATAAAACTCTAGAATCATGGGGACAATTGCTGCTGCAAATTTCTGGCAAGGATCAACCTTTCGATCTCGCTACCCTGGTTTTCAAATGTTCATTCTTGGATAATTCTTCTAGTCTCCATTTGTATTGTAACTATGTTAGGCCTTGAAGTTAACAAACCTTCATGAATCAAAATCATTAGACGTCTTTGCTCTCTTAACTCAGGGAGCCATTGGAAATTATATGAAAATCCAAATGAATTTCAAAAAAGTNTGTTTACCTCTAACCAGTATGTGGTCATCAGCAGTGAACCTCAAGTTATAATAAAACTCTAGAATCATGGGGACAATTGCTGCTGCAAATTTCTGGCAAGGATCAACCTTTCGATCTCGCTACCCTGGTTTGCAAATGTTCGTCCTTGGATAATTCTTCTAGTCTCCATTTGTGTATTGTAACTATGTTAGGCCTTGAAGTTAACGAACCTTCATGATTCAAAATCATCAGACGTCTTTGCTCTCTTAACTCAGGGAGCCATTGGAAATTATATGAAAATCCAAATGAATTTCAAAAAAGTTAATAAATAAAAAATCTAACCCCTCAAGCAAGATTATCTAGTAAGAAAATTTTCACCATGAGTTTTCTTCAAGCTTTTTCATCAAAAATCCCAAATTTCAAATCTTCCATAATGTAAGAAAAATCCATGGTGAAAATAATTAAAGTGAAGCTCTTACCAAGAGAAGATGAAATCTATGATTTTTAGCCTCCAAAATCTTCTCTACCATCCTCATTAAGAAGCCCTAGGTCAAGGTTTAGAGGTAGAAGATGACCCAAGCAATGAAATGGAGCTTATCCATGTGATTTTGCAGTTTTTTAGTCAATTTGGTGTGTTCGGGTCTTTGGCGCATCATGCGCCAAATCTGGTGCCTCATGTGTTAACACTCTGTAAGTTGATGCATCATGCATCCGAGCTTAAATTCACCAGATTTTGGTTTCTACGGAAATTTGCTCTGTACCGTCTCACGTCAACCTCTTAACTCAAATGAACATTTTTAAGCATGCACAAACATCATTCTAACACAAAACTTTCACAAACAACACAAAACTCACATTTATATATGAAATTTACGTAAATACAAACTAACTGGTTTCAAGCCAACAAAACATCAAATTCAGTGTTCTAAAGAAAACCAACGTCCTAACACTAAAATCTAAACATCAAAATACAAAGCATAAACATAAATAGTGCAATAATAGAAAGTAAATGTAATCTAACTTAACAAACTAACACAAACAGTACTAAATAAAACGTTTCGTGCATAAATTAAGTTCAAACATCTTCTTCACTCTCATCCTCCTAGATATTTCCCATTGATTGGTAGTGCACATACAGATTGTAGAAGGGTTGATATGGAAACTCATCACTTGAATCCTCTCTAATCCAAGAATGTTTCTAAACATACGTACCAAACCATCATCAATATGCCCAGTATTTTCAAAATGTTTCTTCAGTCTCCAATTCAGATGATCCAGCATTTCAAAAATATTCCTAATCACATGCATAAGATTATGTACCACTTTCTCTATCTTCTTGATTCTCTTCAAAAGTGCATNCGCTCTGTACCGTCTTACGCCAACCTCTTAACTCAAATGAACATTTTTAAGTATGCACAAACATCATTCTAACACAAAACTTTCACAAACAACACAAAACTCACATTTATATATAAAATTTGCGTAAATACAAACTAACTAGTTTCAAGCCAACAAAACATCAAATTCAGTGTTCTAAAGAAAAGCAACGTCCTAACACTAAAATCTAAACATCAAAATACAAAGCATAAACATAAATAGTGCAATAATAGAAAGGAAATGTAATCTAACTTAACAAACTAACACAAACAGTACTAAATAAAACGTTCCGTGCATAAATTAAGTTCAAACATCTTCTTCACTCTCGTCCTGCTAGATATTTCCCATTGATTGGTAGTGCTCATACAGATTATAGAAGGGTTGATATGGAAACTAATCAGTTGAATCCTCTCTAATCCATGAATGTTTCTAAACATACGTACCAAACCATCATCAATATGCCCAGTATGTTCAAAATGTTCCTTCAGTCTCCAATTCAGATGATCCAGCATTTCAGAAATATTCCTAATCACATGCATAAGATTATGTACCACTTTCTCTATCTTCTTGATTCTCTTCAAAAGTGCATTTAAATTATAGTAAGGCAGCATAGGTGATGAATTCTGGGATTCCTGGTCCATCAGCACATTCATATCATTTTCATTTCTGATTCCATTACAACTGCAATAGATTTTTGGATCCATCGGCTTCCAAGGGAGAAGCACTTTTCCCAACTTTCATAAGGTACTTACGATTGACTGCACATTAGGAAAATAATGGACAGATGTCCAATTCTAGTTGCATATCCATTCATAATCAAACCCAAAACTGATTTTATAATTATGGCTCCAAAATCAAAAGGTTTTCTAGTTTGAATACAATAAATTAAAATAGCACTCTCCTTAGTTACCTTACTGATCTTCTTGGTGGGTAGTAATTTTGTTGCAATAAAGAAGTGTCATGCCTTAGAACTACGATTTAATAATGATGACAAAAAACTTACATTCTCATCATCTCTGGCCTCCCAATTTGCATCTTCATCCGTAAGGTATCAGTAGAGTTCATTCATATTGCTCTCATAGGGGTAAAATTTGTATAATTCTCAATTATAAACATCTCATTTATTNATGCACGTTAGGAAAATAATGGACGGATGTCCAATTCTAGTTGCATATCCATTCACAATCAAACCCAAAACTAATTTTATAATTATGGCTCCAAAATCAATAGGTTTTCTAGTTTGAATACAATAAATTAAAATAGCACTCTCCTTAGTTACCTTACCGATCTTCATTGTGGGTAGTAATTTTGATGCAATAAAGAAGTGTCATGCCTAGAACTATGATTTAATAATGATGACAAAAAACTTACATTCTCAGCATCTCTGGCCTCCCAATTTGCATCTTCATCCGTAAGGTATCGGTAGAGTTCATTCATATTGCTCTCATAGGGGTAAAATTTGTATAATTCTCAATTATAAACATCTCATTTATTCTTGAAGGAGTGAACTGTACAAACCTGCCTTGCATATAGATTGTTTCTTGGTTGAAGGTATAAATTGTCCAAATTAAGGTATAAATTCTCCAAATGAAGGTACAAATTCGTATAATTTCCAATCATATACATCTCGTTTATATATATTTCCAAATGAAGGTATAAATTGTCCCATAAAATCTAATCCTCATGCATCAAAAATTTTAATTTCCAAATTAAAAATTAGAGGGATTTCATTTCTTTTTGAAATATTACCAACTCACTGACACCGATCACATGTTTATATATATATATATATTAACATCTCTAAATAGAGTAGGCCAATAAAATCCAGAATGCAAAATTTTATGAACAGTTCTATCATTTCCAAAATAACCTCCAAATTCGAAATCATTACATTTTTTAATAACTTCACGAATTTCTTTATAAGGCACACATTTTCTCATTCATAAATCTTTACATTGCTTGTACAAAAAAGGATCATCCCAAAAATAAGACTTTGCAACACGAATGAAATTCTTTTCTTACTGTTTTGTCAGTCCATATGGTAAAATACCAAAAACAATGTAATTTACAATATCAGCATACCAAGGTAGTTCCAATCCTTTTATAACATAAAGTTGTTCATCAGGAAAAGTTTCATTAATTTCTTTTTGCAAATCAAGTATTTCTTCCTAGTCTAGCCTAGATAGATGATCAGCAATTTGATTATCAGTCTCTTTTCTATCAACTATTACAAAATCAAACTCTTGCATCAGAAGTACTAATCTAATTAATCTTTGTTTAACATCCTTCTTTTGCATCAAATATTTAATACTCAAATGATTAGTATGCACAACACATTTATCTCTAATTAAATATGATCTAAACTTATCAAAAGAATACACAATGGCTAATAACTCTCTTTCAGTGGTGGTGTAATTAATCTGAGCATCATTAAGAGTCTTACTAGCATAGTATATGACTTTAAATCTTATCATAACTTTGCTCTAAAATAGCTCCAATAGCATAATCACTTGCATCACACATTAATTCAAAAGGTTTCTCCCAATCAGGTGAAATTATTGTAGGAGCAGTGATAAATTTTTCCTTTAAAGATTCAAAGGCTTTAAGGCAATCTTGATTAAAGTCAAAATTTGTATCTTTTTCCAGAAGTTGACATAACGGTTTAGTAATTTTTGAAAATCTTTAATGTATCTCCTGTAAATTCCAGCATGTCCTAAAAAGCTCTTAACTCCTCTTACTATAGTAGGTGGAGGTAGGTTTGATATGAACTGTATGTTTGCACAATCTACTTTCATCTAATTTTCTGAAATTTATGTTCAGGCACAATTCCTCCTGCAACAATGAATTAACATTTTTCTCAGTTCAGTATGAGATTAGTCTTTTCACAATGTTCCAGAACTTTCTCGAAATGATTTAAACATATTTTGAATAAAGTTCCAAATATATAAAAATTGTTCATAAAGTCTTCAATCCCTTTTTCAATCAAATCATTGAAAATCATACATCTTTGAAATGTTGCAGGTGCATTACATAATCCAAAGGGCATTTGCTAAAAGGCAAACGTTCCATAAGGACTAATAAAGGTTGTTTTCTCTTGATCCTCTAGAACAATATGTATTTGATGATAACTGGTATATCCATCTAAAAAAATATATCTTTGTGCCTAGCCAGCCTATCTAACATCTGGTCCAAGAAAGGTAAAGGAAAATGATCCTTCCTAGTGGCAGAATTTAATTTTCTATAATCTATGCAGATTCTCCAACTAGTGACTTGTCTTTTTAATATTAATTCGTTATGCTCATTTGTTAGTACAGTCACATCTCCTTTCTTGGGAACACTGTGAATTGGACTTACCCAAACACCGTCTGAAATAGGATATGTTATTCCAACATCTAACCATTTTAAATTTTTTTTCTTCGCAACTTCTTTCATCATAGGATTCAATCTCCTTTGAGAATCAACTCTTGGTTTTTTTTGATCTTCTAATAAAATTCTATGACAAATTGAAGGATTGATTCCTTTAAAATCAGTTTATGTCCATCCAAAGGCTCCCTTATATCATTTCAAAGTTTCCAACAACGGTTGTTCTTGTTTATCAGTTAATTTTGAGGATACTATAACAGGTAATGTAAATAAATCTCCTAAGAATGCATACTTCAAATGTGTAGGAAGCATTTTCAATTCTAGTTCAAGAGGTTTCTCAATAGATGTAATCAAATTCTTATTACTTTCTGTAGGATCTAACAATTCAATTTTTTCTGAACATAATCCAAATCCTCTTTACTCACTTCTATGTATTCATCTTGAATTTTATCCTCGGCTTGATATCTCATATATTCCTTTTCAAATTCTCTTTCAAAAGTCTTCTTAAAATATTCATGGCTTAAATATTCATTAATATACATTCTAAAGCATTCAATCTATTTCTCTTTGTAGGGTATCATATTGATTTTTGCAATATTCAATGTAACCTCTTAATCACTAACTGTCATAGTCAGTTCTCCTTTCTGCACATCTATCAAAGCTCTTCTAGTGGCTAGGAATGTTATTCTTAAAGTGATAGGAATTTCTTTATCTTCCTCCATATCTAATATAATAAAGTCCACATGAAATATAAATTTATCAACCTTTACTAAAACATCTTCTATAACTCCTTTGGGATAGGTAATCAAACGATCAGCTAACTGAAGAGTTATAGTAGTAGGTGAAATATCTCCTAAGCCCAACTTTCTGAAAATTGATAACGGCATAAGATTAATATTGACTCCCAAATCACATAAGGCTTTTCCATAAAATTTTTTGCCAATAGCACGAGAAATTATAAAACTTCCAAGATCTTTAAGTTTTTCAGGAAGCTTTTTTAAAATTATAGCGCTACACTCTTCACTGAGCGCAACAGTCTCATTATCTACAAACTTCCTTTTCTTATTAATTATATCATTCTTGAACTTTACATAGCTTGACATTTGTTCCAAAGCTTCAACAAATGAAATGTTTATTGTTAATTTCCTTAAAATTTCCAAAAATTTAGAAAATTGGTTGTCTTTGTTTTTCTGCTTCAATCTTTGAGGAAATAGAGGTGGCGGTCTTTCTACAGAGATTTTCATTGGTTTATTAGGATTTTCTCCCTCAAATTGAAAATATTCACTAGATTTTTCATTTACCACCTCATCTTTTTTAATCAAAACTTCTTGTTGAACTTTGTTTTCTAATTCTTTTCCACTTCTTAATTGAATAGCTTAAATTTTCTCTTTTAACTGATCTTTAGGATTTACTTCAACATTACTAAGTAATGTTCCTGGTGGTCTATTGCTAAGTACTGTAACAATACATCCCAATTGATTTTCCATGTTTCTAATTGCAGCTCCTTAACTTTGTAATTGACTTCCCGTTTGCAATATCAATTCTTCCATTGATAACTTTTTCTCCTTACTCTTCAAAATTATTAAAACCTAGGGGGGTAATAAGGTTTATAAGCTTGATTCCCTTAATTGTTGGAGTTTCTTAATGGGTTTACAGTATTGTTTCCCCATTGTGGATTTGTAGCATTAGAATTATTGTTACTCCAACTAAAGTTCGGATGATTCTTCTAAGAAGGATTATAATGATTGGCATAAGGATTATTAAAAAAAAATTTCTTTTGTATTTAAAGTCTCATAAGAAGATTGAGATTCTATCATTTGTCTCAATGAGTTTTTTCTCAAGCAAAGGTGTTTTCTGAGAATAATTCATTCCATATTGATCTATCCACTTCGATATAGCAGCTATTTGGGCAGCTAACATAGATATTGCATCAGAATCATGAATACTAGCAACTCTTTTTAGATTTACCCTTTTAGAGGGTCATTGAAAATTTTTAGTAGCCATCTCTGCAATTAATGAATATGCTTCATCAAATGGTTTTGACATTAATGATCCACCAGTAGCAGCGTCAATTATAGATCTAAGAAATCAAACCAACCCATCATAAAAAGTTTGAATTATTAACCAATTTGGCAACGCATGGTGTAGACACTTTTTAAGGAGATCATTAAATCTTTCCCAGCTTCAAAAATTGATTCCCCTTCAAACTGACAAAAAGATGTGATATCATTTCTAAGCTTAGTAGTTTTAGAAGGTGGGAAATATTTTGATAAGAATTTTTGTGACAAATCTCCCCAAGTTCAGATGCTAACGAGTTTAACTGCATCTTAGCTTTATCCCTTAATGAAAAAGGAAAAAGTCTAAGTCTGACGACATCATTCGACAATCCATCATATTTAAATGTAACAAACAATTCTATAAAATTAGCAAGGTAAATTAGGATCTAAAGTTGGTGTTCCTCCAAACTGATTATTTTGTATCATTTGGATAATAGCAGGTTTAAGCTCAAATGAATTGGCAGCTACAGCAGGGTTGAGTATGCTCAAATGAATTTTATCTGATGTAGGATAGCATAATATCTTAAAGGTCTCTGATGATGTTCATTTTCATTTCCAGTAATACTCAAATTGCAAGCCATTTTGATAAAATGTTCTATTTCTTTTTTTTGTTTTCAAATTTTTCTAATAGTTCTCTCTAATTCAAAATCATAAGGTACTAAATTTTCAGATTTGACAATATGCAGAAACAAACAAAGCAAGTAATTAAAATAAGCAAACACATTTAAAATAAAAAATGTTCAAAACTAAACTACAAACATTCTTTTTTAAAATTTTTTATAATAAAATAGAATAACTTACTAATATTTTTTGAACTTCCCCGGCAACGGCGCCAAAAACTTGATGCAAGTAGATTTAGTGCGTAAATTTTGCAAATATCTTTCAATATTACAAAATATACACCGCAGATATAACAATAAATATGGAATATAATCCCAACAAAAGTACCTTTTATGAAAATAATTTATTTTTAAAACTCTTTTTAAACTGTCAAATCTCCTTTAAAATCAACGCAAGTATATGTATCTCTCAAGTAATAAAGGGTTCTAATGGAGTCCTAGATATCGATACCACAGGGAAGTTCGAAAAACCTATAAGTACATTCTTAAAATTATTTTATAATTTTAAAATACAAAATAAAACTAAAGTGTGAAGTTTGAATATTAACTACTAAAGTGAATTTTATATAAAATGTTGTTGAAAAATAGAGTTAACTATTTAAAAACTAAACTTTCAAAAGTAAAATTACCACAACTAAATAAAGTTTTTGTTGACAGAAGATTCAAAATTAAGAAAGCATCCTTCCCCTTTATAATGAGTATATGGATTATGAAGAAATTAAAAACATTTTGAAAATATATATAAAAATAGTTTTGTTTCTAATAGGAGCAATCATATTTTTTGCCCTCTTTCAAGTGCTATAAAGAATATTGACTAATGTAGAGTTTGGTCCCTAATTCTGTGGTTAGGCTGAGAGGATATCGACTGCCACTCTAGAGCTCCCACTATTCCCTCCTCTGAGGGCTAATGATACACCTAAAATATATAGTGCTTTTACACACATTTTTATACCTATTTTTTAGATATTGTGCTTTAATGAATGGTGTTTTTGTGTTTTTGTTGCAAGTAGAATCAAATGAGTGAAAAATGCTAATAAAAGTGAAAAATGGTCAAATTTGGAGCAAAAATGAAGAAAAGTGCAAAAAATGAACTATGGCACCTAAGCGGCCAGTCTGACACCTGAGCGCTACAGGCCCCGCGCCTAAGCTCCAGATACCCCGCACTTAAGCACCAGAAGTAGTTACTTGGTGATTTATTTAATTGGAGTGGATTTTTTAAGAGGTGTTTGAAGCAACCCTTGATAAAAACGTGGGAAATAGCCCATGTACTTGAAAATTCATACAATTGGCTTATGAGGAGGCGCTTTTAGAAGATTCATTGAATGGAGACACCATTTTGAAGAGACACCAAGACACTCCTTGGATTTTTATAAGAAAAGACTTCGATTTTCCAAGAAAGATGCCAACCATCCATCAAACTTTACAACCCACTGCTATCGCCACCGTCGGCCACCTTTACTTTAATTTATTTTATTTTTTAGTTTTAGTTTATATTGTGAGAGAAGGAAGAGAATTCAAAGGAGCTTCAAGACATTCGGTGGAGATAATTTGAGATAAGTGTTTATTTTTTAGTTTACACTTGGATTTAATTTAGATTTATTTTTTGTGTGCATGATTTCTACTTTTAAATTCATGTGTGGTTGTGTTTTCTCCATGAATTCTGAGTAGTTTTCTTCATCTTTTTCCTTAAAATAATAAGTGATTAAATATTTAAAAGAAAGTTGTGTGAAGTATTATACTTCAATACTGGAAGAAGTTGTGATGATTTGAAACATTGCACTTCATTTATTTCTTGATTTGGCCAATTAAGATATTAATACCTGTTGTGAGAACATGTAAGATCCGAGATGATATTGTCTCAATCAATAAATGACTAGAATCACATATTGATTTCATGAATGAGAATGTAGTTCATGGGGTTGAGTGCAAATAAATAGGGAAATATATTTAAAAGATGCAGAATTAGAGGAATTTAGAGTGATAGGATAAAGTCTCCAATTTGATTTATAGTTTTAGCTTTTTATACGAGATATTATCCCTCAGGTGGAGGGGGAAGAGGGAACTCTAGAGTGAGAGCTAGTATCCTCCTTGCCTAGCCAGTCTTCAAGACTTTTAAAACTATAGATTAGCTAATGTTCTTTATAACATCTCTAGTAAGGGTAAAGAATATTATTGTTCTTATTTGGCCCAACACATTTAGCATACTTTCATAATGGAATTTCTAATTCTGATAAGGAAAAGATATTGCATTAATAGTTCCTTCATCTTGCAAGTATTATAACTGCATTCTTATTTGCCTCATAGTGAAAGATTTACCTAGCTTTTGCTTTGGATCAAGTTTTTGGCTTTGTTGCAAATTAGGAATATCTATTAAGGAAATTAATTGCATACATCGCATTTTAAATCTATCTATATAGAAAATCAGGATCAGCTAATAATCTCGCATCAGTTTCCAATCAACTGGACCAAATTGGGGAATTTAATCTGTCACCTTAAAATCTCCAATTTTGTATCCAACAAAGTATATCTCCCTATTTATTTGCACTCAATTCCATGGATTACATACTCTCCCATGAAATCAAATGTGATTCTCCCCCTGTTGTAGAAATCATAACCCTTTTTAGAACATATGTTTTTTCATATGTTTTAACATTTCAATTGGTCAGATTGAAATATAAATGAATATTGGAGTTCAAATCATCACAATTTATTAACATTTAAAATCATAGAAAATAAAATCAATTCTTTACAAAACCATATCTCAAAGTTAGGAGAATGANCCAGAATGCAAAATTTTATGAACAGTTCTATCATTTCCAAAATGACCTCCAAATTCAAAATCATTAAATTTTTGAATAACTTCATGAATTTCTTTATAAGGCACACATCGTCTCATTAATAAATCTTTACATTGCTTGTACAAAAAAGGATCATCCCAAAAATAAGACTTTGCAACACAAATGAATTTCTTTTCTTACTATTTTGTCAGTCCATATGGTAAAATATCAAAAACAATGTAATTTACAATATCAGCATACCAAGGTAGTTCCAATCCTTTTACAACATAAAGTTGTTCATCAGGAAAAGTTTCATTAATTTCTTTTTGCAAATCAAGTATTTCTTCCTAGTCTAGCCTAGATAGATGATCAGCAATTTGATTATCAGTCTCTTTTCTATCAACTATTACAAAATCAAACTCTTGCATCAGAAGTACTCATCTAATTAATCTTTGTTTAACATCCTTCTTTTGCATCAAATATTTAATACTCGAATGATTAGTATGCACAACACATTTATCTCTAATTAAATATGATCTAAACTTATCAAAAGAATACACAATGGCTAATAAATCTCTTTCAGTGGTGGTGTAATTAATCTGAGCATCATTAAGAGTCTTACTAGCATAGTATATGACTTTAAATCTTATCATAACTTTGCTCTAAAATAGCTCCAATAGCATAATCACTTGCATCACACATTAATTCAAAAGGTTTCTCCCAATCAGGTGAAATTATTGTAGGAGCAGTGATAAATTTTTCCTTTAATGATTCAAAGGCTTTAAGGCAATCTTGATTAAAGTCAAAATTCGTATCTTTTTCCAGAAGTTGACATAACGATTTAGTAATTTTTGAAAATCTTTAATGTATCTCCTGTAAATTCCAGCATGTCCTAAAAAGCTCCTAACTCCTCTTACTATAGTAGGTGGAGGTAGGTTTGATATAAACTGTATGTTTGCACAATCTACTTTCATCTAATTTTTTGAAATTTATGTTCAGGCACAATTCCTCCTGCAACAATGAATTAACATTTTTCTCAGTTCAGTATGAGATTAGTCTTTTCACAATGTTCCAGAACTTTCTTGAAATGATTTAAACATATTTTGAATAAAGTTCCAGATATATAAAAATTGTCCATAAAGTCTTCAATCCCTTTTTCAATCAAATCATTGAAAATCATACATCTTTGAAATGTTGCAGGTGCATTACATAATCCAAAGGGCATTTGCTAAAAAGCAAATGTTCCATAAGGACTAATAAATGTTGTTTTCTCTTGATCCTCTAGAACAATAGGTATTTGATGATAACTGGTATATCCATCTAAAAAAATATATCTTTGTGCCTAGCCAGCCTATCTAACATCTGNGGCAAACGTTCCATAAGGACTAATAAAGGTTGTTTTCTCTTGATCCTCTAGAACAATATGTATTTGATGATAACTGGTATATCCATCTAAAAAAATATATCTTTGTGCCTAGCCAGCCTATCTAACATCTGGTCCAAGAAAGGTAAAGGAAAATGATCCTTCCTAGTGGCAGAATTTAATTTTCTATAATCTATGCAGATTCTCCAACTAGTGACTTGTCTTTTTAATATTAATTCGTTATGCTCATTTGTTAGTACAGTCACATCTCCTTTCTTGGGAACACTGTGAATTGGACTTACCCAAACACCGTCTGAAATAGGATATGTTATTCCAACATCTAACCATTTTNATCCAACTAGTGACTTGTCTTTTTAATATTAATTCGTTATGCTCATTTGTCAGTACAGTCACATCTCCTTTCTTTGGAACACTGTGAATTGGACTTACCCAAACACCGTCTGAAATAGGATATGTTATTCCAACATCTAACCATTTTTAATTTTTTTTCTTCGCAACTTCTTTCATCATAGGATTCAATCTCCTTTGAGAATCAACTCTTGGTTTATTTTGATCTTCTAATAAAATTCTATGACAAATTGAAGGACTGATTCCTTTAAAATCAGTTTATGTCCATCCAAAGGCTCCCTTATATCATTTCAAAGTTTCCAACAACGGTTNTTTTTGATCTTCTAATAAAATTCTATGACAAATTGAAGGATTGATTCCTTTAAAATCAGTTTATGTCCATCCAAAGGCTCCCTTATATCATTTCAAAGTTTCCAACAACGGTTGTTCTTGTTTATCAGTTAATTTTGAGGATACTATAACAGGTAATGTAAATAAATCTCCTAAGAATGCATACTTCAAATGTGTAGGAAGCATTTTCAATTCTAGTTCAAGAGGTTTCTCAATAGATGTAATCAAATTCTTATTACTTTCTGTAGGATCTAACAATTCAATTTTTTCTGAACATAATCCAAATCCTCTTTACTCACTTCTATGTATTCATCTTGAATTTTATCCTCGGCTTGATATCTCATATATTCCTTTTCAAATTCTCTTTCAAAAGTCTTCTTAAAATATTCATGGCTTAAATATTCATTAATATACATTCTAAAGCATTCAATCTATTTCTCTTTGTAGGGTATCATATTGATTTTTGCAATATTCAATGTAACCTCTTAATCACTAACTGTCATAGTCAGTTCTCCTTTCTGCACATCTATCAAAGCTCTTCCAGTGGCTAGGAATGTTATTCCTAAAGTGATAAAAATTTCTTTATCTTCCTCCATATCTAATATAGTAAAGTCCACATGAAAGATAAATTTATCAACCTTTACTAAAACATCTTCTATAACTCCTTTGGGATAGGTAATCAAACGATCAGCTAACTGAAGAGTTATAGTAGTAGGTGAAATATCTCCTAAGCCCAACTTTCTGAAAATTGATAACGGCATAAGATTAATATTGACTCCCAAATCACATAAGGCTTTTCCATAAAATTTTTTGCCAATAGCACGAGGAATTATAAAACTTCCAAGATCTTTAAGTTTTTCAGGAAGCTTTTTTAAAATTATAGCGCTACACTCTTCACTGAGCGCAACAGTCTCATTATCTACAAACTTCCTTTTCTTATTAATTATATCATTCTTGAACTTTACATAGCTTGACATTTGTTCCAAAGCTTCAACAAATGAAATGTTTATTGTTAATTTCCTTAAAATTTCCAAAAATTTAGAAAATTGGTTGTCTTTGNGCATTTGTTCCAAAGCTTCAACAAATGAAATGTTTATCGTTAATTTCCTTAAAATTTTCAAAAATTTAGAAAATTGGTTGTCTTTGTTTTTCTGCTTCAATCTTTGAGGAAATAGAGGTGGCGGTCTTTCTACAGAGATTTTCATTGGTTTATTAGGATTTTCTCCCTCAAATTGAAAATATTCACTAGATTTTTCATTTACCACCTCATCTTTTTTAATCAAAACTTCTTGTTGAACTTTGTTTTCTAATTCTTTTCCACTTCTTAGTTGAATAGCTTAAATTTGCTCTTTTAACTGATCTTTAGGATTTACTTCAACATTACTAAGTAATGTTCCTGGTGGTCTATTGCTAAGTACTGTAACAAAACATCCCAATTGATTTTCCATGTTTCTAATTGTAGCTCCTTAACTTTGTAATTGACTTCCCGTTTGCAATATCAATTCTTCCATTGATAACTTTTTCTCCTTACTCTTCAAAATTATTAAAACCTAGGGGGGTAATAAGGTTTATAAGCTTGATTCCCTTAATTGTTGGAGTTTCTTAATGGGTTTACAGTATTGTTTCCCCATTGTGGATTTGTAGCATTAGAATTATTGTTNTCAAAATTATTAAAACTTAGGGGGGTAATAAGGTTTATAAGCTTGATTCTCTTGATTGTTGGAGTTTCTTAATGGGTTTACAGTATTGTTTCCCCATTGTGGATTTGTAGCATTAGAATTATTGTTACTCCAACTAAAGTTCGGATGATTCTTCTAAGAAGGATTATAATGTTTGGCATAAGGATTATTAGAACAATTTTTTATTTTGTATTTAAAGTCTCATAAGAAGATTGAGATTATATTATTTGTCTCAATGAGTTTTTTCTCAAGCAAAGGTGTTTTCTGAGAATAATTCATTCCATATTGATCTATCTTNATTGGCATAAGGATTATTAAAAAAAAATTTCTTTTGTATTTAAAGTCTCATAAGAAGATTGAGATTCTATCATTTGTCTCAATGAGTTTTTTCTCAAGCAAAGGTGTTTTCTGAGAATAATTCATTCCATATTGATCTATCTTCTTCGATATAGCAGCTATTTGGGCAGCTAACATAGATATTGCATCAGAATCATGAATACTAGAAACTCTTTTTAGNTGGTTTTGACATTAATGATCCACCAGTAGCAGCGTCAATTATAGATCTAAGAAATCAAACCAACCCATCATAAAAAGTTTGAATTATTAACCAATTTGGCAACGCATGGTGTAGACACTTTTTAAGGAGATCATTAAATCTNAAACTCTTTTTAGATCTACCCTTTTAGAGGGTCATTGAAAATTTTTAGTAGTCATCTCTTCAATTAATGAATATGCTTCATCAAATGGTTTTGAAATTAATGATCCACCAGTAGCAGCGTCAATTATAGATCTAAGAAATCCAACCAACCCATTATAAAAAGTTTGAATTATTAACCAATTTGGCAACGCATGGTGTAGACACTTTTTAAGGAGATCATTAAATCTTTCCCAGCTTCAAAAATTGATTCCCCTTCAAACTGACAAAAAGATGTGATATCATTTCTAAGCTTAGTAGTTTTAGAAGGTGGGAAATATTTTGATAAGAATTTTTGTGACAAATCTCCCCAAGTTCAGATGCTAACGAGTTTAACTGCATCTTAGCTTTATCCCTTAATGAAAAAGGAAAAAGTCTAAGTCTGACGACATCATTCGACAATCCATCATNAACTCTTTTTAGATTTACCCTTTTAGAGGGTCATTGAAAATTTTTAGTAGCCATCTCTGCAATTAATGAATATGCTTCATCAAATGGTTTTGACATTAATGATCCACCAGTAGCAGCGTCAATTATAGATCTAAGAAATCAAACCAACCCATCATAAAAAGTTTGAATTATTAACCAATTTGGCAACGCATGGTGTAGACACTTTTTAAGGAGATCATTAAATCTTTCCCAGCTTCAAAAATTGATTCCCCTTCAAACTGACAAAAAGATGTGATATCATTTCTAAGCTTAGTAGTTTTAGAAGGTGGGAAATATTTTGATAAGAATTTTTGTCTCCCCAAGTTCAGATGCTAACGAGTTTAACCGCATCTTAGCTTTATCCCTTAATGAAAAAGGAAAAAGTCTAAGTCTGACGACATCATTCGACAATCCATCATATTTAAATGTAACAAACAATTCTAGAAAATTAGCAAGGTAAATTAGGATCTAAAGTTGGTGTTCCTCCAAACTGATTATTTTGTATCATTTGGATAATAGCAGGTTTAAGCTCAAATGAATTGGCAGCTACAGCAGGGTTGAGTATGCTCAAATGAATTTTATCTGATGTAGGATAGCATAATATCTTAAAGGTCTCTGATGATGTTCATTTTCATTTCCAGTAATACTCAAATTGCAAGCCATTTNGAAAATTAGCAAGGTAAATTAGGATCTAAAGTTGGTGTTCTTATAAACTGATTATTTTGTATCATTTGGATAATAGCAGGGTTAAGCTCAAATGAATTGGCAGCTACAGCAGGGTTGGGTATGCTCAAATGAATTTTATCTGATGTAGGATTAGCATAATATCTTAAAGGTCTCTGATGATGTTCATTTTCATTTCCAGTAATACTCAAATTGCAAGCCATTTTGATAAAATGTTCTATTTCTTTTTTTGTTTTCAAATTTTTCTAATAGTTCTCTCTAATTCAAAATCATAAGGTACTAAATTTTCAGATTTGACAATATGCAGAAACAAACAAAGCAAGTAATTAAACTAAGCAAACACATTTAAAATAAAAAATGTTCAAAACTAAACTACAAACATTCTTTTTTAAATTTTTTATAATAAAATAGAATAACTTACTAATATTTTTTGAACTTCCCCGGCAACGGCGCCAAAAACTTGATGCAAGTAGATTTAGTGCGTAAATTTTGCAAATATCTTTCAATATTACAAAATATACACCGCAGATATAACAATAAATATGCAATATAATCCCAACAAAAGTACCTTTTATGAAAATAATTTATTTTTAAAACTCTTTTTAAACTGTCAAATCTCCTTTAAAATCAACGCAAGTATATGTATCTCTCAAGTAATAAAGGGTTCTAATGGAGTCCTAGATATCGATACCACAGGGAAGTTCGAAAAACCTATAAGTACATTCTTAAAATTATTTTATAATTTTAAAATACAAAATAAAACTAAAGTGTGAAGTTTGAATATTAACTACTAAAGTGAATTTTATATAAAATGTTGTTGAAAAATAGAGTTAACTATTTAAAAACTAAACTTTCAAAAGTAAAATTACCACAACTAAATAAAGTTTTTGTTGACAGAAGATTCAAAATTAAGAAAGCATCCTTCCCCTTTATAATGAGTATATGGATTATGAAGAAATTAAAAACATTTTGAAAATATATATAAAAATAGTTTTGTTTCTAATAGGAGCAATCATATTTTTTGCCCTCTTTCAAGTGCTATAAAGAATATTGACTAATGTAGAGTTTGGTCCCTAATTCTGTGGTTAGGCTGAGAGGATATCGACTGCCACTCTAGAGCTCCCACTATTCCCTCCTCTGAGGGCTAATGATACACCTAAAATATATAGTGCTTTTACACACATTTTTATACCTATTTTTTAGATATTGTGCTTTAATGAATGGTGTTTTTGTGTTTTTGTTGCAAGTAGAATCAAATGAGTGAAAAATGCTAATAAAAGTGAAAAATGGTCAAATTTGGAGCAAAAATGAAGAAAAGTGCAAAAAATGAACTATGGCACCTAAGCGGCCAGTCTGACACCTGAGCGCTACAGGCCCCGCGCCTAAGCTCCAGATACCCCGCACTTAAGCACCAGAAGTAGTTACTTGGTGATTTATTTAATTGGAGTGGATTTTTTAAGAGGTGTTTGAAGCAACCCTTGATAAAAACGTGGGAAATAGCCCATGTACTTGAAAATTCATACAATTGGCTTATGAGGAGGCGCTTTTAGAAGATTCATTGAATGGAGACACCATTTTGAAGAGACACCAAGACACTCCTTGGATTTTTATAAGAAAAGACTTCGATTTTCCAAGAAAGATGCCAACCATCCATCAAACTTTACAACCCACTGCTATCGCCACCGTCGGCCACCTTTACTTTAATTTATTTTATTTTTTAGTTTTAGTTTATATTGTGAGAGAAGGAAGAGAATTCAAAGGAGCTTCAAGACATTCGGTGGAGATAATTTGAGATAAGTGTTTATTTTTTAGTTTACACTTGGATTTAATTTAGATTTATTTTTTGTGTGCATGATTTCTACTTTTAAATTCATGTGTGGTTGTGTTTTCTCCATGAATTCTGAGTAGTTTTCTTCATCTTTTTCCTTAAAATAATAAGTGATTAAATATTTAAAAGAAAGTTGTGTGAAGTATTATACTTCAATACTGGAAGAAGTTGTGATGATTTGAAACATTGCACTTCATTTATTTCTTGANCATCTTTTTCCTTAAAATAATAAGTGATTAAATATTTAAAAGAAAGCTATGTGAAGTATTATACTTCAATACTGGAAGAAGTTGTGATGATTTGAAACATTGCACTTCATTTATTTCTTGATTTGGCCAATTAAGATATTAATACCTGTTGTGAGAACATGTAAGATCCGAGATGATATTGTCTCAATCAATAAATGACTAGAATCACATATTGATTTCATGAATGAGAATGTAGTTCATGGGGTTGAGTGCAAATAAATAGGGAAATAAACTTAAAAGATGCAGAATTAGAGGAATTTAGAGTGATAGGATAAAGTCTCCAATTTGATTTATAGTTTTAGCTTTTTATACAAGATATTAGCCCTCAGGTGGAGGGAGAAGAGGGAACTCTAGAGTGAGAGCTAGTATCTTCCTTGCCTAGTCGGTCTTCAAGACTTTTAAAACTATAGATTAGCTAATGTTCTTTATAACATCTCTAGTAAGGGTAAAGAATATTATTGTTCCTATTTGGCCCAACACATTTAGCATACTTTCATAGTAAAATTTCTAATTCTGATAAGGAAAAGATATTGCATTAATAGTTCCTTCATCTTGCAAGTATTATAACTGCATTCTTATTTGCCTCATAGTGAAAGATTTACCTAGCTTTTGCTTTGGATCAAGTTTTTGGCTTTGTTGCAAATTAGGAATATCTATTAAGGAAATTAATTGCATACATCGCATTTTACATCTATCTATATAGAAAATCAGGATCAGCTAACAATCTCGCATCAGTTTTCAATCAACTGGACCAAATTGGGGAATTTAATCTGTCACCTTAAAATCTCCAATTTTGTATCCAACAAAGTATATCTCCCTATTTATTTGCACTCAATTCCATGGATTACATACTCTCCCATGAAATTAAATGTGATTCTCCCCCTGTTGTAGAAATCATAGCCCTTTTTAGAACATATGTTTCTTCATATGTTTTAACATTTCAATTGGTCAGATTGAAAAGTAAATGAATATTGGAGTTCAAATCATCACAAGTTATTAACATTTAAAATCATAGAAAATAAAATCAATTCTTTACAAAACCATATCTCAAAGTTAGGAGAATGATAAAGAAGACTATTCATAATTCATGAGAAGGATACAACAAAACACAATTTTCATATATAAAAATAAATTTACAAAACAAAAGAAATAGAAGACACAACTTATCTCACAATCCTTCCCAAGTACATCCCTAGAAGTTCTCTGCAAGCCTTACTTTCTTTACAATCACACTTAATTCTCTCTTAGAAGTGTAATGAAGAATAAATCTCTCACCTTCCCTCTCCTCTTACAACCTAAGAANAATCCCTAGAAGTTCTCTGCAAGCCTTTCTTTCTTTACAATCGCACTTAATTCTCTCTTAGAAGTGTAATGAAGAATAAATCTCTCACCTTCCCTCTCCTCTTACAACCTAAGAAGAAAATATCCTCTTCTTCTCTTTTTGACTTTCACGCCACCCCCACTTTCTTGTACTTTTTGTCCCCCCTTCAACTCCTTTAAGTCTTCCTCTTTTATTTTGGGCTGCCGCTTTTCATAAGAAATTCAAAATTCCCTCCAAAATTTCCTCCAAAAGTCGACTCTTTTGAATTTAAGAGATATGTCATTTGATCCAAGAGACATATCCCTTCATAAAAGAACCTTTCAAAGTGTCTAGATGCATTGAATTACTCNGTGACATTTGATCCAAGAGACATATCCCTTCATAAAAGAACATTTCAAAGTGTCTAGATGCATTGAATTACTCCAATAGGTGTGTAGAACAAGTGCCCATTTTGAAAATTTACGCAAAATTCATCTTGAAATAATCCACAAAAAGTCTTCTCTGGCACATCGTGCACCAACTCTGTCGAACAACGCTCCATGCGCCAATCTGGCACATCATGTGCCAGAATTCCAAAATTCGTTNCCACCTTAATCCACAAAAATTCGTCTCTGGCACATCATGCACCAACTCTGTCGAACAACGCTCCATGCGCCAATCTGGCACATCATGTGCCAGAATTCCAAAATTCGTTGTTTTGGCTCCAAATTTTGTCCTTTTGCCATTTTTTCTCCAAATACCTAAAAACGATATACATGCAACAAAAACATGATAATACCCTTCCTTAAAGTGCAATATCACCAACATAAGCATAAAATATGTACTTAAAACAGTATATTATTTTGGTGTATCAGGCGCTTAGGCGGCCCAGTTCATTTTTGCACATTTCTTCATTTTTGCTCTAAATTTGACCCTTTTTCTCTTCTTTTAGCATTTTTCAGTCATTTGATTGTACCTAAAATAAAAACACATAAATAACTTTCATTAAAGCACAATGTCTCAAAAATAGGTATANTTTAAAGTGCAATATCACCAAAATAAGCATAAAATATGTACTTAAAATAGTATATTATTTTGGTGTATCAGGCGCTTAGGCGGCCCAGTTCATTTTTGCACCTTTCTTCATTTTTGCTCTAAATTTGACCCTTTTTCTCTTCTTTTAACATTTTTCAGCCATTTGATTGTACCTAAAATAAAAACACATAAATAACTTTCATTAAAGCACAATGTCTCAAAAATAGGTATAAAAATGTATAAAAACACTATATATTTTAGGTGTATCAAAATTCCCCAAACTTAATATGTTATTTGTCCTCAAGTGACCTTTCAATCTTTAAAAACCAACATAAGTATATGATGTACTTGAGTTTCTTTAGAAGTTACCAAAAAATTGATGTTGAAATATNAATATGTTACTTGTCCTCAAGTGACCTTTCAATCATTAAAAACCAACATAAGTATATGATGTACTTGAGTTTCTTTAGAAGTTACCAAAAAATTGATGTTGAAATATAGTAGTCCAATTTAGAAAAAATATTAGTAAATGAGACCAACTTAAAGTTTAGAAATTTTTAATTTTAAGAAATATGAAAATATGAGTTCCTATCTAATTCAGAAATATTTTAGATTTTCCAAATATAAAGTTTAGGTATTTTATTATCTCCTTTTAAAAATTTTTATTAAGCACAATTTTACTCACTATATAATATCCTTAAGCTTAAGAGTTTTACAAGTCTTATACTTTAAAAAGATCAGATGTAGAACCAATTTTTGATTAGACACTAATCCTCAAGCTTCTCCATCTTTTTTCAATTTTTCTTTTTTATTTTCTTTTCTTTTTTCTTTTCTTTTCTTTTTCTTTTTCTTTCTCTTTCTCTTTTTTAGAGAATGATTACTATATCTGGATAAGCCTTTAATGATTTTGAATCCCACTCTTCTTTTCCTAAAGCAAAGAGTTGATATTTTTCCTTCTCTTAAAAACATAATAATACTTTTGAAAATTAATTTCAATAAAAGAAATTTAAGTTTTGAAAATAAAAATCTAANATCTTATACTTTAAAAAGATCAGATGTAGAACCAATTTTTTATTAGACACTAATCCTCAAGCTTCTCCATCTTTTTTCAATTCTTCTTTTTTATTTTCTTTTCTTTTTTCTTTTCTTTTCTTTTTCTTTTTCTTTCTCTTTCTCTTTTTTAGAGAATGATTACTATATCTGGATAAGCCTTTAATGATTTTGAATCCCACTCTTCTTTTCCTAAAGCAAAGAGTTGATATTTTTCCTTCTGTTAAAAACATAATAATACTTTTGAAAATTAATTTCAATAAAAGAAATTTAAGTTTTGAAAATAAAAATCTAAATCTTTTAAACATTTCAAAAATAAAATTTTTCCTACTAAATATAATTACACTATATTTAGCATTTTCCACACTAAAAATTTTTAACTTTAAGTTTTTTCTTCATTACTATAAATTTTAACTAAATTCTCTTACTCATTTTAAAAATCAAAAATTTTACTTCTTTAATATGACATCATATACATAATCATTTTTCAAATAAATATCAAATTTATTTGAAATACATTTGAGAACAAATAAACTTTTAAGTTTTTTTTAGAAAATTCCCCCCCCCCCCCAAAAAAAAANTATAATTACATTATATTTAGCATTTTCCACACTAAAAATTTTTAACTTTAAGTTTTTTTCTTCATTATTATAAATTTTAACTAAATTCTCTTAATCATTTTAAAAATCAAAAATTTTACTTCTTTAATATGACATCATATACATAATCATTTTTTAAATAAATATCAAATTTATTTGAAATACATTTGAGAACAAATAAACTTTTATGTTTTTTTTAGAAAATTTCCCCCCACCCCCCCCAAAAAAAACTTAAATTTATATTAGAAATAAAACATTTTAGCATCAGATATAAATAAGCAGGAATGAAAACTAAATATAACATGCTTGCAGAAATTTTCATATCCTAAATATGCAAGTACAAAAATTAAAAATAGAAGTAAAAATTTAAATTGATCAAATTTTAGTTTTCTTAACATATAGAGATTTATCATACTTCTATGCAGTTGAGTATACCATAAAAGCAAACAAACACACAAACAAACATACATGACTGCAACATAAATAAAACTGACTGGTAGTAAATTAAAAATTTTAAAGGTGTAGCTTTTAAAAGTTAAAAGTTAGCTAGTCTATAAACCTTCCTAAGATTCAGAATTAAGTTCAACATAGACTAACTTAATACATTAAACAATACAATTATCACAATTACTATCACTAAACATAATGATTACTCATAAAATACAAATACATCACAGTTGGTGTACGAAACAAAACATAACAATCTCAACACTAACAACTAAAAACAAAACACAAAGTACAGAACAACTGCACTAATAATAGTTCATAACAACACTTAAGCTACAAACATGAAACAAAACTAAAGATCCAAACTAATCATCATTCTCCTCTTCATCACTATCGTCACTACGCCAAACAGCTACAGGCTCATATGGTGGATATCTAAGGTAATAAGGAAATACGACATCTTGGTCACCTCTCATAAGGTTTTTCATAGCTCAGTTGAATTTACCATCATAATCACATGGTCACTTCATATACCCATTCATATGCTCAGTAAAATGTTCTAAGTTTGATACTTTATCTGTAGTATGGTTCGCATTGTCCAAAATCCTCTGTAATAACTGTGTCTGAGAATCAGATCCATAAGTCTGACCTCCTGATGTAGAAGCATGTGAAGTAGAAACTCGTGACGTCAAAGCAACAGAACTGGAGAATCCACCCTTCCAGCCAAAAATAGAATGATCTGAATAAGACTTCACATTCACACTGGTAATGAGCTTCCATGGTTGTAAGATCTCCTCTCAGTTGTCAAATCTNGAATATAATCCCAACAAAAGTACCTTTTATGAAAATAATTTATCTTTAAAACTCTTTTTAAACTGTCAAATCTCCTTTAAAATCAACGCAAGTATATGTATCTCTCAAGTAATAAAGGGCTCTAATGGAGTCCTAGATATCGATCTCACAGGGAAGTTCGAAAAACCTATAAGTAAATTCTTAAAATTATTTTATAATTTTAAAATAAAAAAATAAAAGTAAAGTGTGAAGTTTGAATATTAACTAATAAAGTGAATTTTATATAAAATGTTGTTGAAAAATAGAGTTAACTATTTTAAAACTAAACTTTCAAAAGTAAAATTACCACAACTAAATAAAGTTTTTGTTGACAGAAGATTCAAATTAAGAAAGCATCCTTCCCCTTTACAATGAGTATATGGATTATGAAGAAATTAAAAACATTTTAAAAATATATATAAAAACAGTTTTGTTTCTAATAGGAGCAATCATATTTTTTACCCTCTTTCAAGTGCTATAAAGAATATTGACTAATCCAGAGTTTGGTCCCTAATTCTGTGGTTAGGCTGAGAGGATATCGACTGCCACTCTAGAGCTCCCACTACTCCCTCCTCTGAGGGCCAATGATACACCTCAAATATATAGTGCTTTTACACATATTTTTATACCTATTTTTTAGATATTGTGCTTTAATGAATGGTGTTTTTGTGTTTTTGTTGCAAGTAGAATCAAATGAGTGAAAAATGCTAATAAAAGTGAAAAAGGGTCAAATTTGGAGCAAAAATGAAGAAAAGTGCAAAAATTGAACTATGGCACCTAAGCGGCCAGTCTGACACCTGAGCGCTAGAGGCCCTACGCATAAGCTCCAGATACCCCGTACTTAAGCACCAGAAGTAGTTACTTGGTGATTTACTTAATTGGAGTGGATTTTTGAGAAGGTGTTTGAAGCAACCCTTGATAAAAACGTGGGAAATAGCCCATGTACTTGAAAATTCATACAATTGGCTTATGAGGAGGCGCTTTTAGAAGATTCATTGAATGGAGACACTATTTTGAAGAAACACCAAGACACCCCTTGGATTTTTATAAGAAAAGAGTTCGATTTTCCAAGAAAGATGCCAACCATCCATCAAACTTTACAACCCACTGCTATCGCCACCGTCAGCCACCTTTACTTTATTTTATTTTATTTTTTAGTTTTAGTTTATATTGTGAGAGAAGAAAGAGAATTCAAAGGAGCTTCAAGACATTCGGTGGAGATAATTTGAGATAAGTGTTTATTTTTTAGTTTACACTTGGATTTAATTTAGATTTATTTTTTGTGTGCATGATTTCTACTTTTAAATTCATGTGTGGTTGTGTTTTCTCCATGAATTCTGAGTAGTTTTCTTCATCTTTTTCCTTAAAATAATAAGTGATTAAATATTTAAAAGAAAGTTGTGTGAAGTATTATACTTCAATACTGGAAGAAGTTGTGATGATTTGAAACATTGCACTTCATTTACTTCTTGATTTGGCCAATTAAGATGTTAATACNCTAACAACTAAAAACAAAACACAAAGTACAGAACAACTGCACTAATAATAGTTCATAACAACACTTAAGCTACAAACATGAAACAAAACTAAAGATCCAAACTAATCATCATTCTCTTCTTCATCACTATCGTCACTACGCCAAACAGCTACAGGCTCATATGGTGGATATCTAAGGTACTAAGGAAATACGACATCTTGGTCACCTCTCATAAGGTTTTTCATAGCTCGGTTGAATTTACCATCATAATCACATGGTCACTTCATATACCCATTCATATGCTCAGTAAAATGTTCTAAGTTTGATACCTTATCCGTAGTATGGTTTGCATTGTCCAAAATCCTCTGTAATAACTGTGACTGAGAATTATATCCATATATTTGACCTTCTGATGTAGAAGCATGTGAAGTAGAAACTCGTGACGTCAAAGCAACAGAACAGGAGAATCTAACCTTCCAGCAAAAAATAGAATGATGTGAATAAGACTTCACATTCACACTGGTAATGAGCTTCCATGGTTGTAAGATCTCCTCTCAGTTGTCAAATCTAACACCAGCCTGCTTGCATAAAGAAAAGATCAAGGATGCAAATCTCAAACCTATAGTAGTAGCAGCGATGACTGAACTGGTAATAACTCCAAGATGTAGAGCTCTAATATCAATAGGCTTGAACTGCTGAATGCAATAGTTCAAGGTTGCTCGATCTTGAGTCACATCACTCAAATGATTTGTAGGCAGCAGATGAAAAGAAATAAAAAAACGTCATGCCTTTGCAATGGCATCCAACTTTGAAGCAAAAAATTTTACTCTTCTTTCGTTTATAATCTTCCATAACCCTCTCCCATTAATTAAAGAAGAAATAATCTTGTCTAGCTCCTCCTTAGTAGGACTATAGTTTTAATAAAACACAAAATACTGAGGGGCAAATGATAAAACTGATTAATTACCTCAGGAGAAAATGGTATTGCCCTCCCCCTCATTATGACTCCTTCATCAACTTCAGGGAGATTTGCGTAGAACTCCGGTACAATAGAAATCACAGCGATAGTAGAAAAACAATAGAACTGCTCCCACTAGCGGCGAACCATCAACTCTTCCACAGCTCTTCCCGGACTTTTATAACATTGCTCAGCAATCAACTTCCTTGAATGCAGTGCATCACTGTATCGATCATGAGCTCTCAAACTAATAAATTTACTTCAATCAAATGGAGCCTTCCCCTTGCTTCTCTTCATTCTTGGTGTTATTTTCTTAAACATGTATAAAGTTCAAAATAAATTTCAAATTCAACTCCAAATCAGTAAACCAAACTCCTAAAAACTTAAACTAATAAATATATGCATTTTCCATCAATTTTTCTCAAATTTTAACCATGAATAGTGATTTTTTGGTAGCTCATGAATGTGCTCAAAATACATTGTGAAAATAAAAAAATTTTGTATAGAGGTGAAGCTGTTAGCTTAAGGATCTCAAATATAGCAATTTTTTCCTCAAATCTCCAAGAAATCTGCAAATATGGTGTGCCCTAGCCCCAAAATCATGAAATCCAGAGTAAGAAGGGAAAGGGAAGGTGTGTTAATGGAGTTATTCGGACTAGTTTTTCACTTAAAACCATTTGCAAATCGGTTATCGTGAACTGGCTCTTAAGTGCGAATGGTTCGGCACTTAGGCACCTGTCTCTCGATTTAAGCAGCGCATAAGCGCGGGTTTTGGTGCTTAGACACCAGTGCACAANGGAGTAAGAAGGCAAAGGGAAGGTGTGTTAATGGAGTTATTCGGACTTATTTTTCACTTAAAACCATTTGCAAATCGGTTATCGTGAACTGGCTCTTAAGTGTGAATGGTTCGACACTTAGGCACCTGTCTCTCGATTTAAGCAGCGCATAAGCGCGGGTTTTGGTGCTTAGACACCAGTGCACAAATTTTGATTTTTTTTTATTTAAGTGAAATGCACATCTAACCTAAGTTAACCAACCATATATGGTCTCAAAACACTGTAATAATAATTTCCTCCCCTCTTATCTTTTTTCTTACCCGAGATTCACTAATTTAAACTAATTTGATTCAACACACAATAACGCAAAATTTCTCACAAACAAAACACTTATATTAATTCATAAACGATTACAAACACTTTCAAATACCTAAATTCTCCACCCAAATAATTTTGGATGAGAAGAATCCTAATATAAACACTATACAATCATAACATTAAAACACACTAAACACACTTATCATTAACAAACACTAAACATTAACAAACACTTAACTTATCATTAACCAACTTATCATTAACAAACACTAAACACATATTCACTAAATCACAAACTTAATTCCACTCTCTAGTTGATGGAACAAATTATGGTCTATCGTTAGTCTCTCCTTCAGTATTTGGAATGTATATCTGAAAGAACGGATGATGATTAATTACTTTAGTTGAATCTTCTTCAATCCAATTGTTCTTCAGATACATTTTCTTGTCCAATTCTTCTATAAAACTGGTGTGGATAACCTGCATCTTAAGTTGTCATCCCATATGATCCAGATGTGTGTTAACTTCCATCACTTTCGCTTCAATTGAAGCCATGTTAGACTCAATCTTAGTGATTTTCTCTGCTATTCATTCAATACTAACGGTGAGGAAACTGTTATACATCTCTTACGCACTCTGACTAATAAACTTCTTTCTTATTACCTCCTCCTTCAAATCACTCTCCCAAGATGACATTCTTTTCCAAAACTCTCTCTTTTTCACTTAAGATTTAGGGTTAAAATTGAATTGTGGTAAAAATCTTTACAAAACACTTCTATTTATAGGCTTCAAACTCTTCCAATAACTTTTAGGAACGTCCTAGAATTTTTCCCACATCCAAGCTAACCAATCCTCAGTTAAAACTTCTAAACCAAATTTAGCACATGTTTTTTAGCTGTCGCGCTTGAGCGTCGGATCTTGGCACTTAAGCACTAGTGCCCAATTTAGCACACGTCAACTTAACGTCCAAACACTCATTCTAACATGTCTAAGACATTTATTAAGGTCTTAAAATAATCACTGACTCAATATATAATCAATATACTACTAGAATTTTTTAAATCACATAAGAAAACATAAAATAAAAACAAACACATAGATAACTATGGTGTGCCTCCCACAAAGCTCTTGGTTTAACATCCATCGTCAGTCTGACATAACCAGTGCTTATTCTAGTTGACCCAACATAAAAAAATCATTTAATTTATGTTGGTCACCTAAAAAGTTGGATTTCAGCTTGTGACCATTCACTTTGAATATTTTATCATTTTTAGGATCTTTGATATTCACAGCTCCATAGGGACAAAATTTCATCACAACAAATGAGCCCATCCACCTAGACGTAAGTTTGCCTGGAAATAATCTTAAACTTGCATTGTAAAGGAAAACTTGTTGCCCTGACTGAAATTTTTAGTAAGAATCCTCAAATCATGCCGCATCTTCATCTTTTTTTTTGTAATTCTTAGCACTTTCATAAGATTCTTTCCTTATCTCTTCTAGCTCATTTAATTACAATAANGTTTGATGTTCACAGCTCCATAGGGACAAAATTTCATCACAACAAATGATCCCATCCACCTAGACGTAAGTTTGCCTGGAAATAATCTTAAACTTGCATTGTAAAGTAAAACTTGTTGCCCTGGCTGAAATTTTTAGTAAGAATCCTCTGATCATGCCTTATCTTCATCTTTTTTTTTTTGTAATTCTTAGCACTTTCATAAGATTCTTTCCTTATCTCTTCTAGCTCATTTAATTACAATAACCTTTTTTCACTAGCATTCTTCAAATTGTAATTAAATTCTTTAATAGCCTAATATGTTTTATGCTCAAGTTCAACTGGTAAGTGACACACTTTCCCAAATATTAGCCTATATGGGTACATTCCTAAAAGAGTTCTGTATGCAGTCCTATAAGACCACAAAGCATAGTCAAGTTTAGCTGACCAATCCATTTTATTTAGATTTACAAATTTTTCCAATATTCTTTTAATTTTATGATTGGATAATTCAGCCAAACCACTTGGCTGAGAATGATAAGCAATAGCAATTCCATGATTTATAAGATATTTCCTTAAATATTTCTCCATTATTTCATTTCTTAATGAATTCCCCCGTCAGTTATGATTACTCTTGGCATCCCAAATCTACAAAATATGTTCATTCTTAGAAACTTTGCAANAATTGGATAATTCAGCCAAACCACTTGTCTGAGGATGATAAGCAATAGCAATTCCATGGTTTATAAGAAATTTCCTTAAATATTTCTCCATTATTTCATTTCTTAATGACTTCCCCCGTCAGTTATGATTACTCTTGGCATCCCAAATCTACAAAATATGTTCATTCTTAGAAACTTTGCAACACTTTGAGCATTACATCGAGGTAACGCAACAGCATCTATCCATTTAGATACATAGTCTACTGCTAACAATATATATAAATTTTTGAAAGATGGTATAAATGGCCCTATGAAATCTAATCCCCAAACATCAAATATCTCAACTTTTAACACATAATTGAGGGGCATCTCATTCCTCCTAAAAATATTGTCTACTCATTGACATCGATCACAAGTTTTTATATAAGCATTAACATTACTAAAGATTGTTGGACAATAAAATCCAAATTGTAAAATTTTGTATGTTGTTTTATCAACACCAAAATATCCCCCAAAATCAGAAATATGACATTTTTGGATAATTTCATAAGTTTCTTCTAAAGGCAGACATCTTCAAATATTAAGATCATTTCTTTGTTTATATAAAAATGGGTCATCCAAAAAATAAGTCTTAGCTTCAGATATACATTTCCTCTTTTTTTGGTATGTCATTTCATATGGTATAATATCACTNCCAACAATGAGTCTCCCTACCTGATTTTGCAATCAACGAAGCTCTCTCGGACTGCTAATTGGAGTCTCCCAACAAATTTTTGGAATCAATTGAGCTTACCCTTGGCATTGTTGGTACCTACCTCATAGTCTCCCCGCCTAGTTGTGTGATCAACATTTCCTTGAAGGAAAAAGGTGGAGTCTTCAAGCCTGCTAGTGCTATCAAGAAAGTTCCCCTTTGGTGTTTTTTCCCACCTCAGAGTTTTCATTTTCATAATTAATGGTTCTCTCTTAACTTGCTAGTTAGAGTCTCCCATCATGTTTGTTTGATCCATGGAGCTCCCTTATAGTGTTGTTGTAGCCCTTCTCAAATTCTCCTTACCTACTTGTGTGAATGGAAGTCATAGAGGAAAAAGGTGGAGTCCCTTAACTTGTTNCAACCAACCATATATGGTCTCAAAACACTGTAATAACAATTTCCTCCCCTCTTATCTTTTTTCTTACCCGAGATTCACTAACTTAAACTAATTTGATTCAACACACAATAACGCAAAATTTCTCACAAACAAAACACTTACATTAATTCATAAACGATTACAAACACTTTCAAACACCTAAATTCTCCATCCAAATAATTTCGGATGAGAAGAATCCTAATATAAACACTAGACAATCATAACATTAAAACACACTAAACACACTTATCATTAACAAACACTTATCATTAACCAACTTATCATTAACAAACACTAAACACATATTCACTAAATCACAAACTTAATTCCACTCTCTAGTTGATGGAACAAATTATGGTCTATCGTTAGTCTCTCCTTCAGTATTTGGAATGTATATCTGAAAGAACGGATGATGATTAATTACTTTAGTTGAATCTTCTTCAATCCAATTGTTCTTCAGATACATTTTCTTATCCAATTCTTCTATAAAACTGGTGTGGATAAACTGCATCTTAAGTTGTCATCCCATATGATCCAAATGTGTTTTAACTTCCATCACTTTTGCTTCAATTGAAGCCATGTTAGACTCAATCTTAGTGATTTTCTCTACTATTCATTCAATACTAACGGTGAGGAAACTGTTATACATCTCTTACGCACTCTGACTAATAAACTTCTTTCNCTGACTGGTAGTAAATTAAAAATTTTAAAGGTGTAGCTTTTAAAAGTTAAAAGTTAGCTAGTCTATAAACCTTCCTAAGATTCAGAATTAAGTTCAACATAGACTAACTTAATACATTAAACAATACAATTATCACAATTACTATCACTAAACATAATGATTACTCATAAAATACAAATACATCACAGTTGGTGTACGAAACAAAACATAACAATCTCAACACTAACAACTAAAAACAAAACACAAAGTACAGAACAACTGCACTAATAATAGTTCATAACAACACTTAAGCTACAAACATGAAACAAAACTAAAGATCCAAACTAATCATCATTCTCCTCTTCATCACTATCGTCACTACGCCAAACAGCTACAGGCTCATATGGTGGATATCTAAGGTAATAAGGAAATACGACATCTTGGTCACCTCTCATAAGGTTTTTCATAGCTCAGTTGAATTTACCATCATAATCACATGGTCACTTCATATACCCATTCATATGCTCAGTAAAATGTTCTAAGTTTGATACTTTATCTGTAGTATGGTTCGCATTGTCCAAAATCCTCTGTAATAACTGTGTCTGAGAATCAGATCCATAAGTCTGACCTCCTGATGTAGAAGCATGTGAAGTAGAAACTCGTGACGTCAAAGCAACAGAACTGGAGAATCCACCCTTCCAGCCAAAAATAGAATGATCTGAATAAGACTTCACATTCACACTGGTAATGAGCTTCCATGGTTGTAAGATCTCCTCTCAGTTGTCAAATCTAACACCAGCCTGCTTGCATAAAGAAAAGATCAAGGATGCAAATCTCAAACCTATAGTAGTAGCAGCGATGACTGAACTGGTAATAACTCCAAGATGTAGAGCTCTAATATCAATAGGCTTGAACTGCTGAATGCAATAGTTCAAGGTTGCTCGATCTTGAGTCACATCACTCAAATGATTTGTAGGCAGCAGATGAAAAGAAATAAAATAACGTCATGCCTTTGCAATGGCATCCAACTTTGAAGCAAAAAAGTTTACTCTTCTTTCGTTTATAATCTTCCATAACCCTCTCCCATTAATTAAAGAAGAAATAATCTTGTCTAGCTCCTCCTTAGTAGGACTATAGTTTTAATAAAACACAAAATACTGAGGGGCAAATGATAAAACTGATTAATTACCTCAGGAGAAAATGGTATTGCCTTCCCCCTCATTATGACTCCTTCATCAACTTCAGCGAGATTTGCGTAGAACTCCGGTACAATAGAAATCACAGCGATAGTAGAAAAACAATAGAACTGCTCCCACTAGCGGCGAACCATCAACTCTTCCACAGCTCTTCCCGGACTTTTATAACATTGCTCAGCAATCAACTTCCTTGAATGCAGTGCATCACTGTATCGATCATGAGCTCTCAAACTAATAAATTTACTTCAATCAAATGGAGCCTTCCCCTTGCTTCTCTTCATTCTTGGTGTTATTTTCTTAAACATGTATAAAGTTCAAAATAAATTTCAAATTCAACTCCAAATCAGTAAACCAAACTCCTAAAAACTTAAACTAATAAATATATGCATTTTCCATCATTTTTTCTCAAATTTTAACCATGAATAGTGATTTTTTGGTAGCTCATGAATGTGCTCAAAATACATTGTGAAAATAAAAAAATTTTGTATAGAGGTGAAGCTTTTAGCTCAAGGATCTCAAATATAGCAATTTTTTCCTCAAATCTCCAAGAAATCTGCAAATATGGTGTGCCCTAGCCCCAAAATCATGAAATCCAGAGTAAGAAGGGAAAGGGAAGGTGTGTTAATGGAGTTATTCGGACTAGTTTTTCACTTAAAACCATTTGCAAATCGGTTATCGTGAACTGGCTCTTAAGTGCGAATGGTTCGGCACTTAGGCACCTGTCTCTCGATTTAAGCAGCGCATAAGCGCGGGTTTTGGTGCTTAGACACCAGTGCACAAATTTTGATTTTTTTTTATTTAAGTGAAATGCACATCTAACCTAAGTTAACCAACCATATATGGTCTCAAAACACTGTAATAATAATTTCCTCCCCTCTTATCTTTTTTCTTACCCGAGATTCACTAATTTAAACTAATTTGATTCAACACACAATAACGCAAAATTTCTCACAAACAAAACACTTATATTAATTCATAAACGATTACAAACACTTTCAAATACCTAAATTCTCCACCCAAATAATTTTGGATGAGAAGAATCCTAATATAAACACTATACAATCATAACATTAAAACACACTAAACACACTTATCATTAACAAACACTAAACATTAACAAACACTTAACTTATCATTAACCAACTTATCATTAACAAACACTAAACACATATTCACTAAATCACAAACTTAATTCCACTCTCTAGTTGATGGAACAAATTATGGTCTATCGTTAGTCTCTCCTTCAGTATTTGGAATGTATATCTGAAAGAACGGATGATGATTAATTACTTTAGTTGAATCTTCTTCAATCCAATTGTTCTTCAGATACATTTTCTTGTCCAATTCTTCTATAAAACTGGTGTGGATAACCTGCATCTTAAGTTGTCATCCCATATGATCCAGATGTGTGTTAACTTCCATCACTTTCGCTTCAATTGAAGCCATGTTAGACTCAATCTTAGTGATTTTCTCTGCTATTCATTCAATACTAACGGTGAGGAAACTGTTATACATCTCTTACGCACTCTGACTAATAAACTTCTTTCTTATTACCTCCTCCTTCAAATCACTCTCCCAAGATGACATTCTTTTCCAAAACTCTCTCTTTTTCACTTAAGATTTAGGGTTAAAATTGAATTGTGGTAAAAATCTTTACAAAACACTTCTATTTATAGGCTTCAAACTCTTCCAATAACTTTTAGGCACGTCCTAGAATTTTTCCCACGTCCAAGCTAACCAATCCTCAGTTAAAACTTCTAAACCAAATTTAGCACATGTTTTTTAGCTGTCGCGCTTGAGCGTCGGATCTTGGCACTTAAGCACTAGTGCCCAATTTAGCACACGTCAACTTAACGTCCAAACACTCATTCTAACATGTCTAAGACATTTATTAAGGTCTTAAAATAATCACTGACTCAATATATAATCAATATACTACTAGAATTTTTTAAATCACATAAGAAAACATAAAATAAAAACAAACACATAGATAACTATGGTGTGCCTCCCACAAAGCTCTTGGTTTAACATCCATCGTCAGTCTAACATAACCAGTGCTTATTCTAGTTGACCCAACATAAGAAAATCATTTAATTTATGTTGGTCACCTAAAAAGTTGGATTTCAGCTTGTGACCATTCACTTTGAATATTTTATCATTTTTAGGATCTTTGATATTCACAGCTCCATAGGGACAAAATTTCATCACAACAAATGAGCCCATCCACCTAGACGTAAGTTTGCCTGGAAATAATCTTAAACTTGCATTGTAAAGGAAAACTTGTTGCCCTGACTGAAATTTTTAGTAAGAATCCTCAAATCATGCCGCATCTTCATCTTTTTTTTTGTAATTCTTAGCACTTTCATAAGATTCTTTCCTTATCTCTTCTAGCTCATTTAATTACAATAACCTTTTCTCACTAGCATTCTTCAAATTGTAATTAAATTCTTTAATAGTCTAATATGTTTTATGCTCAAGTTCAACTGGTAAGTGACACACTTTCCCAAATATTAGCCTATATGGGTACATTCCTAAAAGAGTTCTGTATGCAGTCCTATAAGACCACAAAGCATAGTCAAGTTTAGCTGACCAATCCATTTTATTTAGATTTACAAATTTTTCCAATATTCTTTTAATTTTATGATTGGATAATTCAGCCAAACCACTTGGCTGAGAATGATAAGCAATAGCAATTCCATGATTTATAAGATATTTCCTTAAATATTTCTCCATTATTTCATTTCTTAATGAATTCCCCCGTCAGTTATGATTACTCTTGGCATCCCAAATCTACAAAATATGTTCATTCTTAGAAACTTTGCAACACTTTGAGCATTACATCGAGGTAACGCAACAGCATCTATCCATTTAGATACATAGTCTACTGCTAACAATATATATAAATTTTTGAAAGATGGTATAAATGGCCCTATGAAATCTAATCCCCAAACATCAAATATCTTAACTTTTAACACATAATTGAGGGGCATCTCATTCCTCCTAAAAATATTGTCTACTCATTGACATCGATCACAAGTTTTTATATAAGCATTAACATTACTAAAGATTGTTGGACAATAAAATCCAAATTGTAAAATTTTGTATGTTGTTTTATCAACACCAAAATATCCCCCAAAATCAGAATTATGACATTTTTGGATAATTTCATAAGTTTCTTCTAAAGGCACACATCTTCAAATAATAAGATCATTTCTTTGTTTATATAAAAATGGGTCATCCAAAAAATAAGTCTTAGCTTCAGATATATATTTCCTCTTTTTTTGGTATGTCATTTCATATGGTATAATATCACTGACAATGAAGTTCACAATGTTGACATACCATGGAACATGCCACTCACTAACATTGAACAATTCTTCATCTGAAAAATGTTCATTGATTTCTTTTTCAAAATTGAGTGGTTTTTCCAGTTCAAGCCTGGACAGATGATCAGTAATTTGATTTTCAGCTCCCTTTATATCTACTATTTCAAATTCAAATTCTTGCAAAAGAAGAACTCATCTTATTAATCTTGGTTTTGCATCCTTTTTTTTTTAAATTCTTAATAGCATAATGATTTGTATGCACTATACATTTAGTTCCAAATAAGTATGATATAAACTTATCAAAAGCATATACTACTGTTAATAACTCTTTCTCAGTTGTAAGATAATTAATTTGAGCTTCATTAAGAGTTCTACTAGCATAGTAGATAAACTTGAAATCTTATCATGCTTTTGTCCTAAAACAACTCCAATAACATAATCACTAGCATCGCACATTAATTCAAAAGGTTTTTCCCAATCTCATGAAATAATAATTGGTGTAGTGACTACCTTTTCTTTTAATAATTCAAAAGCTTTTAGGTACTCTTTATCAAAATTAAAAATTACTTCTTTTTCAAGTAAATGGCACAAAGGCTTAGCAATTTTCGAAAAGTCTTTTATATAACGTCTGTAGAATCCAACATGTCCTAAAAAACTCCTAATTTCCTTCACACTTGTTGGGTGACGTAAATTAGTGATTACTTGAATTTTTGCAGGGGCTACTTACATACCATTTTCTGAAATTTGATGTCCCAAAACTATTCCTCCTACTACCATAAATTGACATTTTTCCCAGTTAAGCACTAAATTTGTTTCTTCACAGCATTTAAGAACTTTNTCCAAAAAATAAGTCTTAGCTTCAGATATATATTTCCTCTTTTTTTGGTATGTCATTTCATATGGTATAATATCACTGACAATGAAGTTCACAATGTTGACATACCATGGAACATGCCACTCACTAACATTGAACAATTCTTCATCTGAAAAATGTTCATTGATTTCTTTTTCAAAATTGAGTGGTTTTTCCAGTTCAAGCCTGGACAGATGATCAGTAATTTGATTTTCAGCTCCCTTTATATCTACTATTTCAAATTCAAATTCTTGCAAAAGAAGAACTCATCTTATTAATCTTGGTTTTGCATCCTTTTTTTTTTAAATTCTTAATAGCATAATGATTTGTATGCACTATACATTTAGTTCCAAATAAGTATGATCTAAACTTATCAGAAGCATATACTACTGTTAATAACTCTTTCTCAGTTGTAGGATAATTAATTTGAGCTTCATTAAAAGTTCTACTAGCATAGTAGATAAACTTGAAATCTTATCATGCTTTTGTCCTAAAAAAACTCCAATAACATAATCACTAGCATCGCACATTAATTCAAAAGGTTTTTCCCAATCTCATGAAATAATAATTGGTGTAGTGACTACCTTTTCTTTTAATAATTCAAAAGCTTTTAGGTACTCTTTATCAAAATTAAAAATTACTTCTTTTTCAAGTAAATGGCACAAAGGCTTAGCAATTTTTGAAAAGTCTTTTATATAACGTCTGTAGAATCCAACATATCCTAAAAAACTCCTAATTTCCTTCACACTTGTTGGGTGACGTAAATTAGTGATTACTTGAATTTTTGCAGGGGCTACTTACATACCATTTTCTGAAATTTGATGTCCCAAAACTATTCCTCCTACTACCATAAATTGACATTTTTCCCAGTTAAGCACTAAATTTGTTTCTTCACAGCATTTAAGAACTTTTGATAAATGTTATAAACATGATTCAAATGAAGTTCCAAACATTGAAAATTCATCCATAAAAACTTCAATCCCTTTCTCAAGTAAATCACTAAAAATTGTCATCATGCATTTTTGAAATGTAGCAGGAGCATTACATATACCAAAGGGTATTCTTTTAAAAGCAAATGTACCATAAGGACTGGTAAAAGTTGTTTTTTCTTAATCCTTAGGAGCTATTTGTATTTGGTGATAACCAGTATTACTATCCAGAAAACAAAAGTATTTATGCCCAGATATATATATATATATATATCTGTGTGTTTGTGTGTCTGTGTGTGTTGATTGGACAATCAAGCAGGGATAATTCTGTTGATCAGTATGTATGGTCCCTCCATCCCTTTATGTGTGACCTGGGTTTNATTTAAGAACTTTTGATAGATGTTATAAACATGATTCAAATGAAGTTCCAAACATTGAAAATTCATCCATAAAAACTTCAACCCCTTTCTCAAGTAAATCACTAAAAATTGTCATCATGCATTTTTGAAATGTAGAGCATTACATATACCAAAGGGTATTCTTCTAAAAGCAAATGTACCATAAGGACTGGTAAAAGTTGTTTTCTCTTAATCCTTAGGAGCTATTTGTATTTGGTGATAACCAGTATTACTATCCATAAAACAAAAGTATTTATGCCCAGATATATATATATCTGTGTGTTTGTGTGTCTGTGTGTGTTGATTGCACAATCAAGCAGGGATAATTCTGTTGATCAGTATGTATGGTCCCTCCATCCCTTTATGTGTGACCTTGGTTTGATCACTCTGCTCACATATATTGTGGAATTAAGATAGTGGAGTATCCCAACTAGTATGTGCGATAATAGAGCTCCCCTTTGCATTATTTATGTCCAACAATGAGTCTCCCTACCTGATTTTGCAATCAACGAAGCTCTCTCGGACTGCTAATTGGAGTCTCCCAACATTTTTTTGGAATCAATTGAGCTTACCCTTGGCATTGTTGCTACCTACCTCATAGTCTCCCCGCCTAGTTGTGTGATCAACATTTCATTGAATGAAAAAGGTGGAGTCTTCAAGCCTGCTAGTGCTATCAAGAAAGTTCCCCTTTGGTGTTTTTTTTCCCACCTCAGAGTTTTCATTTTCATAATTAATGGTTCTCTCTTAACTTGTTAGTTAGAGTCTCCCATCATGTTTGTTTGATCCATGGAGCTCCCTTATAGTGTTGCTGTAGCCATTCTCAAATTCTCCTTACCTACTTGTGTGAATGGAAGTCATAGAGGAAAAAGGTGGAGTCCCTTAACTTGTTTGTTGTTGACCTCGCTTTAGTGAGGGTCAACCAACTTACCTGTGCATAGCCCCAAACAAGGGTTTTGCTCCTTTAGGTCTCATCAGAACAAGCCCGAAACCTTAACCCTCTGGTTGAGTTGGTTTAGGGTTTGGCCTAACATTAAACCCAAGCACCCCACTGACCTGACCCACAATTATGCAATTATTTAACTTCCAAAAGATGGCCAAAAGCTTGAATCAATTTATATTTAGCAGCTAGTGTGCAAAATTGAAATGTTATAGAATTTAAAAAATAGTTTACTCACTAGGGGTACTAAGAAAGTATGTGTATCATTTCAAATAATATAGTATTTTCTTTAAAAACACCAGTATCAATCCCACGAGGAAAAGTTGGAAACTTGATGTNGAAAATAGTTTACTCACTAGGGGTACTAAGCAAGTATGTGTATCGTTTCAAATAATATAGTATTTTCTTTAAAAACACCAGTATCAATCCCACGAGGAAAAGTTGGAAACTTGATGTATTTGACTAAGAAAGACCTTTATTTTAAATGGTAGAATATATTCTATGAAAATTTAAAAGTAATTCAAGTGAAAGTAAAGTTTACTAATTTCTATGAGTGCAACTTAATAGTAAAAGAAGGGATTCAAAAATAAATAAAATTAGAATATTCAATATATGTAATGAGACTTTCTCCTTGTAAATAATTTATAATCAAATTAGGATTTCNCATATGAGTGCAACTTAATAGTAAAAGAAGGGATTCAAAAATAACTAAAATTAGAATATTCAATATATGTAATGAGACTTTCTCCTTGTAAATAATTTATAATCAAATTAGGATTTCATATGTTTAGAAGTTTAACTGATGTAGTGTGACAAGTAGGAGCAAACATATTTTTTACCTCTTCTGAGCATAATGAACATTGGCTAATATAAAGTTGGTGTCGGCATGATAGTAGTGTTGGGTAGGTTCTAGCCTCTCACCTCTAGATTAACTATTGTGCCCTTCTATAGGACCTACCAGTGACCCTTCATTCTAAATCTAGACCAAATTAATAAAAAAAATCTAGCCTTCCACCCTAGAAACATCAATTCTCCGCCCATCAAATCTTATGTCCCTATTTATTTGCACTCCCCCTTGGGTGAACGCCATGGCTCTTTTCAAAGTAGAATGTGGTACTCACTGGTTAGAGAAATCGTAGTNTCTAGCCTTCCACCCTAGAAACATCAATTCTCCGCCCATCAAATCTTATCTCCCTATTTATTTTCCCTCCCCCTTGGGTGAACGCCATGGCTCTTTTCAAAGTAGAATGTGGTACTCACTGGTTAGAGAAATCGTAGTCTTTTTGGGTCTGTAAGTTTTTCAACAAGTTTTAACAAAATAAATGGCGAGTTTGCAAAGTCCATAAAAATTTGATGAAAATACCATCACAAACTTTTGGAATAAAAGAAGTTATAAACAANTTAGTCTTTTTGGGTCTGTAAGTTTTTCAACAAGTTTTAACAAAATAAATGGCCAGTTTGCAAAGTCCATAAAAATTTGATGAAAATACCATCACAAACTTTTGGAATAAAAGAAGTTATAAACAAATCAAATCCACCACATAATTACTTTTTATTACAAGAAGAAAGAGGAAAACTACTCAAAATTCATGGGGATATCAAAATAAAACATATTTATAAAACTCAAATCCCACATAAAAAAGAAAAAATACAAATACTTATGTCAAATGTTTCCCCAAGTACTCCTCTAAATTTCCCTAACTTCTCTGACTNCAAAACTCAAATCCAACATACAGAAGAAAAAATACAAATACTTATGTCAAATGTTTCCCCAAGTACTCCTCTAAATTTCCCTAACTTCTCTGACTCCACAAGTCTCTTACAAGTCTCATAATACTCCAAAAATCACAAAGACTCACAAAACCTTACTAGGGTGGTCGCCCACTCTATATGGGTTCCTCCCTTTCCCAAAACAACTCCAAGACTCTTTCTTTTTGTCCATAATTAATCTCAATATATAGAGCTTCAAAAATCACCAAGGTTTGCTTCAGACATCNCCGCCCACTCTGTATGGGTTCCTCCCTTTCCCAAAACAACTCCAAGGCTCTTTCTTTTTGTCCATAATTAATCTCAATATATAGAGCTTCAAAAATCACCAAGGTTTGCTTCAGACATCTTTTCAAAATTCATCCATATTCAATGCATATAGGTGTAACCGTCTCTGCAACTAGGTGTCAAACTGTCGTGTCTAGGTTCTAGATTTAGGCGCCTAGGCACCAGTTCGGTTGTTTTCTACAATTTTCTTAATTTGGCCCATTTTTCTCCTTTAGTTGTATTTTTTCTCCTTTTTGTTCTTAAACTCTTTTTCTTCTACGTACAACCAAAAACACATAAAATACCTTTCATTAAAGTATATATCTTCAAAAATGGGTGTAAAATGTGCATATAAATTAGGTAATTTTAAGGCGCATCACCTACCATCACCANAATATAAAATATCTTTCATTAAAGTATAATATCTTCAAAAATGGGTGTAAAATGTGCATATAAATTAGGTAATTTTAAGGCGCATCACCTACCATCACCAAACAACACCACCCCCCCCCCCTCCGCCCTATGGGTAAGATGAGCATTAAGTCCTAAAAGCCAAGAAATCTTTCCATAGACCCTAGGGGTCATCATAGCACTAAAATTTACAGTGGGAGGGGGGTCTACCCAAATTGATTTTTGGCCTCACCTAAGGCCTCCCCGAAACCCCTAGTGAACCTTAAAACCCACCATGAAATTCTGACACACGCATTTCAACCTTAAGACTTGATGGCATTTCAATTACGTAGGCATTTATGTTCCTCAATATGCCAAAAACTTGACTCAAATTATATTTAGCAGCTACTGAGAACAAATGTAATATGATAAAATTTAAAGAAATAGTTTTCTCACTAGGGGTACTACAAAAGTATACATATCGTTTCAATTAATCGATCCCATTGGGTTTAAAGAAATAGTTTTCTCACTATGGGTGCTACAAAAGAAATAGTTTTCTTAGTATTGATCCCACAATGAATACATAAATGAAAAATAATGAAATGAAATACAAAAATTTTAAATTTAAGAAAAAATTATATAAGATTGTAGCAACTATCTAATGATGAACATTAAGTTTACTAATTTCTACAAAATGCAAGTAAAAGTAAATGGAATGATTTAGACAATATATAAAAAGAGACTGTCTCCTTGACAATAATTCATAATCAGTGCAGGATTTCAAAATTATTTAGAAACTTAAATGTGGTACTGTATAAATAGAAGCATAACTATTTTTTACTTCTTTTGAATTGTGTAAGGAACATTAACTAACGTAAAGTTGGTGTTGGCATGTATAGCAGTGTTAGGTAGGTTCCAGTCTCTCACTCCTAGATTATTCACTATTCTTTTTTTATAGGACCTACCAATGACCCTTAGTTCCAATCTCTACACCAAACTGATAAAAGAATCTAGCCTGTCACTCTAGAAACAACAATTCTACACCCATCAAAACTTATATCCCTATCTATTTGCACCCCCTTCGGACAATCGTCGTTGCTCTTTCCAAGGTAGAATGTGATACATACAAGTTAAAAAATCTTAGCTCTCTCGGGTCTATAAGTTTTCTCAACAAATTTTAACAATACAAGAGGCCAATTTGTAAAGTAAATGAAGATCCCGTAAATATATCATCACAAATTTTAGGAATGAAAGAAAGTTTTAAACAAAATCAAAATCACTTACTTAATTACTTCATATTGCAAGGAGAAAGAGAGAAAACTACTCAAAATGCATGGGGATAACAAAAAATATATATATTTATAAAACTCAAATTCAAATTACAAAACTTAAATACAAAGATACAAATACTTATCTTGAATGTTCCCTCAAGCATTCCTTTGAAGTTCTCTGACTTCTCTAACTCCAACAGAACTTATAAAACTCACAACTTCAGAAATAACAAAGACTCACAAAGAGAACTTCCCACACATTTAACACACACACACACACTATGAGACTCTATAGATCTGATTCTCCTAGCCTCTTGGAATTAATCCATATTAATAAGGCTTCAAAAATAGCCAAGGTTTGTTTTAAACATCTTTTCAAAATTTGCCCTCATTCAATGAATCTTCTAGAAAGGAACTATGGCACCTAGACATCAAACCGTCGCGCCTAGGCACCAGCCAATTTCTGCATCTGGCTATTAGGCATCAGATCTTAGTGTTTAGGCGTCAGTTCGGTTGGTTTGCATTTCTTCTTTAGTTTAGCCCATGTTGCTCCTTTTTTATTACTCTTAAACTCTTTTTATTGCCCTGCAACCAAAAACATAAAAATGCCTTTCATTAAAGCATAATATCCTCAAAAATTGAGAATAAAATATGCATAAAAATAGGTAATTTTAAGGTGAATCAATTCCCCTAAACTTAAACGTTACTTGTCCTCAACTAACATTTCTAACTATATATAAAAAGTATAACTTATGCAGTGAGTTTTACTTGAAGATTTCTATAATTTTGTTTTATAAATGTCATAGTTAAACTTTAGAAAGATTTTTAATAACATAGGTTAAAACTAGAATGTAAAAATATTTAGTATTCAAGTCTAAGAATTATGATTTCCTATTTGTTTCANATTGAAGATTTCTATAATTTTGTTTTATAAATGTCATAGTGAAACTTTAGAAAGATTTTTAATGACATAGGTTAAAACTAGAATGTAAAAATATTTAGTATTCAAGTCTAAGAATTATGATTTCCTATTTGTTTCAAGAATAATTGTAGTTTGTCATATTAAAGATACTTAGAAGAATTACAAGAAAAAGAATTTCATGAGAATTTTACTAGTAATGTTACTAATACTTTATAAATAAGTTTAGATATGTAATTAAGTCAATTTCCTTAAGATGATTTAAGTGAAACCAGTTTTTTATTAGGCATCTCCTCAAGCTTCTCCTCCCATATATTTTCATTTTTTATTTTTATTTTTTTATTTTTTTTATTTTTTTATTTATTTTTTATTTGAGGATCATTTTCAACCTTTTTTTTTTCTTTTTATATAATGTGAGAATTATTATATCTGAATAGCCTTTAATGATTTTGAACTCCACCATNCTTTACTAGTAATGTTACTAACACTTTATAAATAAGTTTAGATATGTAATTAAGTCCATTTTCTTAAGATGATTTAAGTGAAACCAGTTTTTTATTAGGCATCTCCTTAAGCTTCTCCTCCCATATATTTTCATTTTTTATTTTTATTTTTTTTATTTTTTTTATTTTTTTATTTATTTTTTCTTTCAGGATCATTTTCAACCTTTTTTTTTCTTTTTATATAATGTGAGAATTATTATATCTGAATAGCCTTTAATGATTTTGAACTCCACCATCCTCTTCTTAAAGTTAAAAACTTTTCACATTTCTTTACTTGATAAATGTGTATTAGACTTGAAAAATATTTTCCATAAAGTCTTAATTATTTCTTTTCAAATAAAAATCCAAGATCTTTAGCATTTCCAAAAATACAATTTTCTTTATTTTAAAATGTAAAGGCAAAATTTTTCAATATTTTACTAAATATCTCTAATCCAAAATTATTTCTTATTATTAAATTTTTTAACTTAATTTTACCATATTATTTATAAACTTAAAAATATAGCTATCTCAAGCTATCCCAACATACCACAGGGTATATTAAAATAACNGACTTTTCAATATTTTACTAAATATCTCTAATCCAAAATTATTTTTTATTATTAAATTTTCTTACTTAATTTTACTATATTATTTATAAACTTAAAAATATAGCTATCTCAAGCTATCCCAACATACCACAGGGTATATTAAAATAACTTTTTAAAATATATTTTACTTAGGACAAATAAGGTTTAATTTTAAAAAAAAAATTTCCCTTCCCCCAAACTTAAATTTTAAATTATATTAAAATAGTTCAGTTTATAATACGCATGAAGAAAGAGAAAAATTTAAAATTATAATAGGAGAACAGTACAGGTACAGTNGTTTAAAAAAAAAATTTTCCCTTCCCCAAAACTTAAATTTTAAATTATATTAAAAAAGTTCAGTTTATAATACGCATGAAGAAAGAGAAAAATTTAAAATTATAATAGGAGAACAGTACAGGTATAGTTCATAAAAACAAGTGTTGAGCAGCAGACAATTTAATTTAAAGCAGGTATATCATGAAAAGATTGCAAATATAAAACTCTACTCTAACACATATTCAATACTAAATAAAAGAGTAGCAAAAGTAGCAGTGATAAAGCAGAATTAAACTGAGCAATCCTACATAACATACATTAGAAGTTCAAAAATAGGAAATAATAAATAGATCTATGAGAGTAAATTAAGAAATCTTAATCATCTTTTTCAACATCATCATCACTATTAGAATAAAAGGGGATATCTTCATCCATAGACTTGCGGCTCNCACTGAGCAATCCTACATAAACATACATTAGAAGTTCAAAAATAGGAAATAATAAATAGATCTATGAGAGTAAAGTAAGAAATCCTAATCATCTTTTTCAACATCATCATCACTATTAGAATAAAAGGGGATATCTTCATCCATAGACTTGCGGCTCTCCAAAGGTGTAAATCGAGAGCATTCAAGAAATTCAACTGAATGGTCTTCCTTCATGAATTTCACTAATACCTCGTCATAATCAACATCATAATCCCTCTTTCTTCTAACATAATATGCCACATGATCAAATTTATTTTCCATATCTTCCATAAGACCCTGCATCAAAAACATATCATTATGGTGTTCCAAATATCTCTCACTCAATACATCCCAGAAACCTGATGGAGGTTCAGTGACAGTGGAAGTAAATGTTCTAGAAGTAGAAGATCTAGAATCAGTAGTAGAAGGTGTACCTTAAGCTCTATCTCTAGGTCTTCCGTACACATCGATAGTGGCCTTCCCAATGGCCTTAAGTGGCTTCAACTGCTCTTCTCAATGTTCAAAATTTACTCAAGAGTCNGAATTTAATTACAATTTGAAGAATGCTAGTGAGAAAAGGTTATTGTAATTAAATGAGCTAGAAGAGATAAGGAAAGAATCTTATGAAAGTGCTAAGAATTACAAANTCTACCCAAATTGATCCTTGGCCTCACCTAAGGCCTCCCCAAAACCCCTAGTGAACCTTAAAACCCACCATGAAATTCTGACACACGCATTTCAACCTTAAGGCTTGATGGCATTTCAATTACGTAGGCATTTATGTTCCTCAATATGCCAAAAACTTAACTCAAATTATATTTAGCAGCTACTGAGAACAAATGTAATATGATAAAATTTAAAGAAATAGTTTTCTCACTAGGGGTACTACAAAAGTATACATATCGTTTCAATTAATCGATC
>JXCR01146097.1:83043-108500 GCA_002079205.1 Phalaenopsis hybrid cultivar
ACGTATCATTTCAAGTAATATAGGGTTTTCCTTAAAAAACCTCACTATCGATCCCACAGAGAAGCGCAGTAAGAAATCCCTTAGGCTAACTTTAATATGCTACTATCAAGTCTTATTTTGGAAGATGAAAATTCTTATGATAATAACATAAATCACAATATTCAAACTATACAAGTCAAAGTTAGAAAGAGAAGTTAAAATGGATTTAATGAATGCTAACAGAAATGTAACTAAAAGAACATAATTTACTAAACTAATTTCTAAACATCAAAGTTAAATATACTAAGACTAAACAAAGTTTTGTGACGAAGAGTTCAAATTTAAGAAAACATCCTTCCTCTTTACAATGAGTATATGGATTGTGAAGAAATTAAAATCATTTTAAAATAAATATATAAATTATTTTGTGTCAAATAGGAGCAATCATATTCTTTACTCTCTTCCTAGTACATAAAGAACATTGATTAATTCACATAAAGAACATTGACTAATCCAAAGTTTGGTCCCTAATTCTATAGTTAGGCTGGGAGGATACTGACTGCCACTCTAGAGCTCCTACTACTACCTCACCTGAGGGTTAACAATCTTGCATTAGTTTCCAATCAACTGGACCAAATTGGGGATTTTAATCTGTCACCCTAAAATCTCCAATGCTATATCCAACAAAGTATATTTCTCTAGTTATTTGCATTCAGCCCCATGGATGACATCCTCTCTCATGGAATCAAATGTAATTCTCACTATGTTGTACAATTAGGTAAGTCTTATTTAACAATTTTTTAAATGCAAATAGCAACAACGTACAAGGTTTGGATTGATAACATTTTATTATTTACTCATAGAGATATGAAATTTATCCAAGGAAAAAAATTCATTAGTTCATCTCCACTCCACATCTAAGGGACTCCTTTTTTTATGTCTTTAGCTTGAATGTCCCAAGGGTGTCCTATTTGTTAATGATGAAAGGCCCAGTCAATGTCTACTTGTGCTTCTTTATAGCTTGTCCTCGAGTATTTGGGTTAGCTTTCCTCAACACGAGGTCCCAAGTGGCAAAGGTATTTTATCATAGGTGTCTATTATAATATGGAGTCACTTGCGTCTTCACTTTCTTCGGTAAAAAAGCTGAATAGACTAGTTTCTCCTCGACAAAGTCAAGCACGAGCATCACACCCTTATACATTGCTTCTTGCCACTCTACTAATTTTGACTAGACAAACGCCGAAGTTGTCATCAGTCTCTTGTTGTGATGATGGTACTCGACCGATATCATCACCTCTATCCGGGGTCCACTCAGTCACCATAGAAGGTTACATCCAAACAACCCAAGGAATAGATGGAAGAACTTATGCCCAATTCACCTTGGCTCCTTCAACTATCTTCCTTAACATGTTCAAGATAATCTTGTNCTGTCATCAGTCTCTTGCTGTGATGATGGTACTCGACCGATATCATCACCTCTATCCGGGGTCCACTCAGTCACCAGAGAAGGTTTCATCCAAACAACCCAAGGAATATATGGAAGAACTTATGCCCAATTCACCTTGGCTCCTTCAACTATCTTCCTTAACATGTTCAAGATAATCTTGTTGGCCGCTTCAACTTTCCTATTTTGTTTGAGAGTGATGCACGGATGCAAATTCATGTTGATTCCCTGGCTATGGAAGAAATCATTTACTCCCTGGTCAAAAAAATTGGGTCTCGTTGTTGTGATGATAAGTACTGATAACTCGTAATGAAAAATCAAATCCATCAAAATGAAATCCCAAATGACCTCAGCGTTGATTTGAGTAAGCACCATTTCCTTTATTCGTGGGCTTTCGTTCACCGTTCTTTCTTCCCTTTGGACCACTAGATCTCCCCGACATCAACGTTGACATATTTAAATGTACAATATTCTTATGATCTAATTACACGAAACTCACGAGCCAGTACTTTAACCTTCAAAACTAGAGGCATTTNCCAGCATTGATTTGAGTAAGCACCATTTCCTTTATTCGTGGGCTTTCGTTCATCGTTCTTTCTTCCCTTTGGACCACTAGATCTCCCCGACATCAACGTATTTAAATATACAATATTCTTATGATCTAATTACACGAAACTCACGAGCCAGTACTTTAACCTTCAAAACTAGAGGCATTTGCATACATACCACACAATTCTTAGGCATTTAAATATATAACACTTTAACATTCATATTTGCATGTATACTACACATATCTTTAATATCACATTAAAAATATCACCATCAATATTTTTTTTTTTTTTAAGTGCAGGACATTTTTCTGCACAGGTTTATGACACCAGGATGCTCTAAATGCAAATTCCAAATTCTCGGGGTTGGTTATGTAAATGCCTNTTAACACTTTAACATTCATATTTACATGTATACTACACATATCTTTAATATCACATTCATAATATCACCATCAATATTTTTTTTTTTTTTAAGTGCAGGACATTTTTATGCACAGGTTTATGACACCAGGATGCTCTAAATGCAAATTCCAAATTCTCGGGGTTGGTTATGTAAATGCCTAACAGATCTGTGGTATGTATGTAAATTTCCCTCAAAACTTATGTTATCATTAAAAAATTCAAGATATTTGAAATCCATCACAACTAAATATTAATTTATATACTATACCTAAAATATTAATTAATAACAATTAATATCACTCATCACCCAAACATTTTCTTCCATTTCACNATTTCCCTCAAAACTTTTGTTATCATTAAAAAATTCAAGATATTTGAAATCCATCACAACTAAATATTAATTTATATACTATACCTAAAATATTAATTAATAACAATTAATATCACTCATCACCCAAACATTTTCTTCCATTTCACTTATTTGCATTTTACCACATTGTCTCCACGAGTCGTTTGAAATTATTTTTATGTTTTATATTTTATTTTACTTATATTTAAAATTGAAATAAAATATCTTAGATATATTTAAATATATTCAATTATTTTCAAGAAAATTTGATTTATTTTTAGAGAAAAAAATATAAAACTAATTAAAATATATTCAATAAATATATATATATTTTTTAAAAAAGGAATTGCAAACAAAAGGATCATTAATAGCTCTTAAAAAAAAAATCATATTTTTCCCGTGATTAGCTGTCAAGCATCCCTTTCTCTTCAACGAATGAGCATCGAAATTANTAAAAATATAAAATTAATTAAAATATATTAAATAAATATATATTTTTTAAAAAAAAAAGGAATTGCAAACAAAAGGATCATTAATAGCTCTTAAAAAAAATCATATTTTTCCCGTGATTAGCTGTCAAGCATCCTTTTCTCTTCAACGAATGAGCATCGAAATTAATCATGCACCACCACCCCAAGCCCGCAAAGCATAATGGAATTNAGATGAACATTAAATTTCTACAAAATGCAAGTAAAAGTAAATGAAATGATTTAGACAATATATAAAAAGAGACTGTCTCCTTGACAATAATTCATAATCAGTGCAGGATTTCAAAATTATTTAGAAACTTAAATGTGGTACTGTATAAATAGAAGCATAACTATTTTTTACTTCTTTTGAATTGTGTAAGGAACATTAACTAACGTAAAGTTGGTGTTGGCATGTATAGTAGTGTTAGGTAGGTTCCAATCTCTCACTCCTAGATTACCCACTATGCTCTTTTTATAGGACCTACCAGTGACCCTTAGTTCCAATCTCTACACCAAACTAATAAAAGAATCTAGCCTGTCACTCTAGAAACAACAATTCTACACCCATCAAAACTTATCTCCCTATCTATTTGCACCCCCTTCGAACAATCGTCGTTGCTCTTTCCAAGGTAGAATGTGATACATACAATTTAAAAAATCTTAGCTCTCTCGGGTCTATAAGTTTCCTCAACAAATTTTAACAATACAAGAGGCCAATTTGTAAAGTAAATGAAGATCCCGTAAATATATAATCACAAATATTAGGAATGAAAGAAAGTTTTAAACAAAATCAAAATCACTTACTTAATTACTTCATATTGCAAGGAGAAAGAGAGAAAACTACCCAAAATGCATGGGGATAACAAAACAAAATATATTTATAAAACTCAAATTCAAAGTACAAAACTTAAAGACAAAGATACAAATACTTATCTTGAATGTTCCCTCAAGCATTCCTTTGAAGTTCTCTGACTTCTCTAACTCCAACAGAACTTACAAAACTCACAACTTCAGAAATAACAAAGACTCGCAAAGAGAACTTCTCACACATTTAACACACACACACTATGAGACTCTATAGATCTAATTCTCCTAGCCTCTTGGAATTAATCCATATTAATAAGGCTTCAAAAATAGCCAAGGTTTGTTTTAAACATCTTTTCAAAATTTTCCCTCATTCAATGAATCTTCTAGAAAATAACTATGGCACCTAGACGTCAAACCGTCGCGCCTAGGCACCAGCCAATTTCTGCATCTGGCTATTAGGCATCAGATCCTAGTGTTTAGGCGTCAGTTCGGTTGGTTTGCATTTCTTCTTTAATTTAGCCCATGTTGCTCCTTTTTTATTACTCTTAAACTCTTTTTATTGCCCTGCAACTAAAAACATAAAAATACCTTTCATTAAAGCATAATATCCTCAAAAAATGAGAATAAAATATGCATAAAAATAGGTAATTTTAAGGTGAATCAATCCCCTAAACTTAAACGTTACTTGTCCTCAACTAACATTTCTAACTATATATAAAAAGTATAACTTATGCAGTGAGTTTTAATTGAAGATTTCTATAATTTTGTTTTATAAATGTCATAGTGAAACTTTAGAAAGATTTTTAATGACATAGGTTAAAACTAGAATGTAAAAATATTTAGTATTCAAGTCTAAGAATTATGATTTCCTATTTATTTCAAGAATAATTGTAGTTTGTCATATTAAAGATACTTAGAAGAATTACAAGAAAAAGAATTTCATGAGAATTTTACTAGTAATGTTACTAATACTTTATAAATAAGTTTAGATATGTAATTAAGTCAATTTCCTTAAGATGATTTAAGTGAAACCAGTTTTTTATTAGGCATCTCCTCAAGCTTCTCCTCCCATATATTTTCATTTTTTATTTTTATTTTTTTATTTTTTTTATTTTTTTATTTATTTTTTATTTGAGGATCATTTTCAACCTTTTTTTTTTCTTTTTATATAATGTGAGAATTATTATATCTGAATAGCCTTTAATGATTTTGAACTCCACCATCCTCTTCTTAAAGTTAAAAACTTTTCACATTTCTTTACTTGATAAATGTGTATTAGACTTGAAAAATATTTTCCATAAAGTCTTAATTATTTCTTTTCAAATAAAAATCCAAGATCTTTAGCATTTCCAAAAATACAATTTTCTTTATTTTAAAATGTAAAGGCAAAATTTTTCAATATTTTACTAAATATCTCTAATCCAAAATTATTTCTTATTATTAAATTTTTTAACTTAATTTTACCATATTATTTATAAACTTAAAAATATAGCTATCTCAAGCTATCCCAACATACCACAGGGTATATTAAAATAACTTTTTAAAATATATTTTACTTAGGACAAATAAGGTTTAATTTTAAAAAAAAATTTTCCCTTCCCCAAAACTTAAATTTTAAATTATATTAAAAAAGTTCAGTTTATAATACGCATGAAGAAAGAGAAAAATTTAAAATTATAATAGGAGAACAGTACAGGTATAGTTCATAAAAACAAGTGTTGAGCAGCAGACAATTTAATTTAAAGCAGGTATATCATGAAAAGATTGCAAATATAAAACTCTGCTCTAACACATATTCAATACTAAATAAAAGAGTAGCAAAAGTAGCAGTGATAAAGCAGAATTACACTGAGCAATCCTACATAAACATACATTAGAAGTTCAAAAATAGGAAATAATAAATAGATCTATGAGAGTAAAGTAAGAAATCCTAATCATCTTTTTCAACATCATCATCACTATTAGAATAAAAGGGGATATCTTCATCCATAGACTTGCGGCTCTCCGAAGGTGTAAATCGAGAGCATTCAAGAAATTCAACTGAATGGTCTTCCTTCATGAATTTCACTAATGCCTCGTCATAATCAACATCATAATCCCTCTTTCTTCTAACATAATATGCCACATGATCAAATTTATTTTCCATATCTTCCATAAGACACTGCATCAAAAACATATCATTATGGTGTTCCAAATATCTCTCACTAAATACATCCCAGAAACCTGATGGAGGTTCAGTGACAGTGGAAGTAAATGTTCTAGAAGTAGAAGACCTAGAATCAGTAGTAGAAGGTGTACCTTAAGCTCTATCTCTAGGTCTTCCGTACACATTGATAGTGGCCTTCCCAATGGCCTTAAGTGGCTTCAACTGCTCTTCTCAATGTTCAAAATTTACTCAAGAGTCTTTGCAAATAGTAAATATCAAAGATGAAAATCCAAGACCTGAAGTGGTACTAGCTCTTGTAGAAGAACTAATAACCTCATAAATAAGAGAGCTAACATCTATAGGTTTCTTATTTTGATCGCAATAATTTAGTATGGATCATTCTCTTGTTACCTCACTTAAATGATTTGAAGGAAGGAGGCGAGTGGAAATAAAATTATGTCATGCCTTTGAGGGTGGCATTGAGCTTAAAAGAAGAAAAATTTACCTTACGGTCATTCTGAATCTTCCAGGCTCCACGTCCATCAGTCCAATATGCCACGATCTGATCTAACTCTTTTTCAAATGGACTGAAATCTAAATAGAAATAATCAATAGCAAGTGACAGACCATATATCACATTAATCCTTTCAACAGTAAACTCTACTCCTCTTCCTCGAACAAACACCTCGTCAGCAGCTGCTTCAGGTAAATTTGCATAAAATTTCCGTACAAAAATGATGATGGAAATAACAGTAAAATAGCAAAAACTTTTGCAATTGAGAGCCAAAATAATATTCTTAATCGCTCCACCAGGTCTATAGAAACTTCACTCAGGAATAAACTTTCTTGAAGATGCAATTTCATTGTAAAAAATTTGTGCCTTAATATTAACAAATTTAGCACTCTCAACAGTTTCCTTTCCCTTTCCCCGCTTCATCTTTGGAGCCATCTAAAAAATTGAAGAAAAATTTCATCAAATTTTAAAAATAAGATACGAGGCTTCCTACAAGCATTTTAAAGTAAACAAGGCTTAGATCCATGGATTTTTCATCACTAAATCAAATATTTTTGCAATTTTTCAGTCTTCACTTAATGTATGAAAAATCCATGGTGAAATCACAAAATAACTATGCCAAAATGTAGATCTAACCTCAAGAAGATGAAATTTGATGGTTTCAAGCTAAAAAAGTTAAAGATCGAAGCTCTAAGAAGCACCCTAGGGTAGGTTTTCACGAAAAGGAGGAAGAAGAAGGAGCTTAGGCGTCAACAAANATTTTCAGTCTTCACTTAATGTATGAAAAATCCATGGTGAAATCACAAAATAACTATGCTAAACAAGTTAAAGATCAAAGCTCTAAGAAGCACCCTAGGGTAGGTTTTCACGAAAAGGAGGAAGAAGAAGGAGCTTAGGCGTCAACAAAGCCGTGGGTTTGGTTTAATAAGTGAAAATTTTGAGTTTTGGCTGGTTTAGTTGAACTGATGCCTAGGCGGGGGATTTGGCGCTTAGGCGCCAGTTTCAAATTTTTTATTTTCTTGGATTTTAAGTACAACACAACAAGACTGAGGCTTTTAAACCAAAATTTCACATTAATTTAATATCACACCACATATTTATGATCTCCCAAACATCTTCTAACATCCAATTATAACTCTTAACTTGAGATTAATTCACCATTCTAACACATGATTTACACAAACATCACTTCATTAAAACTTTCAAATGACAGTACAATGAACATAACAAACACATTTAAGCAATACAACATAAGAAAACCACAAACATACAAAATTATTATTTATGTTAAAATTCAAATGATTTTCTCAACATGGATTGTAATAATCGGAATAAGAATTATGTATCTCATGGCCAGTTTAAATCCATTTTCCAAATGAATTTTTCTCAATAATTTGGGTTCTTTGAGGATATCTCTCTTTATATTGATCTAACTTCCTTTAAATATCTGTAACCTGAGAAATTAAAATTGTAAGCATATCTTCTTGAAAATTTGCCACTCTCTTTGGGTTTACNTCTTTAAATATCTGTAATCTGAGAAATTAAAATTGTAAGCATATCTTCTTGAAAATTTGCCACTCTCTTTGGGTTTACTCTGTCAAAGCTGCTAGCATTATAATCGAAATCTGAATATTCATTATATTGTTGATCCGCCATTTCTACATTAAGTTCATGGAGTCTTTCCAAATCTCTCCCAAAAGTTCTCTCCAAATCTGACTTATAAAATTTAAGGTCTACGGCNGGCATTATAATCTAAATCTGAATATTCATTATATTGTTGATCTGCCATTTCTACATTAAATTCATGGAGTCTTTCCAAATCTCTCCCAAAAGTTCTCTCCAAATCTGACTTATAAAATTTAAGGTCTGCGGCTCTTGAACTACGCATACAAATCTAAAGACTTAACTAATATAAAAGATATCAAAAATATTTTTGGTATTTTAGAATTTCTTTAAAATAAACACATAATAATTAAACACACTATATAATGATACTATAAATTCCAAATCTAAGTCTTATTGGTTTAACTAAAATTCTCCTAAAGTTCTTACAGAAGCTTCCCCAGCAACGACGCCAAAAACTTGATGTGCCTTTAGTGTGTGTAGTTTTACTGCGTGTTTTATGTCAATTTAAATCCCAAGTAACACTGTTAAAAACCTGACCCATCCTGAAATTACGCAGAAATTTAGTTTCCAAAATATGACAAAAAACTTGACCCAATTAATATTTAGCAGTTAAAATCAAAATGTTATAAAATATATAAAATAGTTCACACACTAGTGGTTCTATCCAAGTGGACGTATCATTTCAAGTAATATAGGGTTTTCCTTAAAAAACCTCAGTATCGATCCCACAGAGAAGCGCAGTAAGAAATCCCTTAGGCTAACTTTAATATGCTACTATCAAGTCTTATTNTTATCCAAGTGCACGTATCATTTCAAGTAATATAGGGTTTTCCTTAAAAAACCTCACTATCGATCCCACAGAGAAGCGCAGTAAGAAATCCCTTAGGCTAACTTTAATATGCTACTATCAAGTCTTATTTTGGAAGATGAAAATTCTTATGATAATAACATAAATCACAATATTCAAACTATACAAGTCAAAGTTAGAAAGAGAAGTTAAAATGGATTTAATGAATGCTAACAGAAATGTAACTAAAAGAACATAATTTACTAAACTAATTTCTAAACATCAAAGTTAAATATACTAAGACTAAACAAAGTTTTGTGACGAAGAGTTCAAATTTAAGAAAACATCCTTCCTCTTTACAATGAGTATATGGATTGTGAAGAAATTAAAATCATTTTAAAATAAATATATAAATTATTTTGTGTCAAATAGGAGCAATCATATTCTTTACTCTCTTCCTAGTACATAAAGAACATTGATTAATTCACATAAAGAACATTGACTAATCCAAAGTTTGGTCCCTAATTCTGTAGTTAGGCTGGGAGGATACTGACTGCCACTCCAGAGCTCCTACTACTACCTCATCTGAGGGTTAACAATCTTGCATTAGTTTCCAATCAACTGGACCAAATTGGGGATTTTAATCTGTCACCCTAAAATCTCCAATGCTATATCCAACAAAGTATATTTCTCTAGTTATTTGCATTCAACCCCATGGATGACATCCTCTCTCATGGAACCAAATGTAATTCTCACTATGTTGTAGAAATCTTGGCCCTTTCAGAACATATGTTTCTCAACACATATTAACATTTCAATTGGCCAAATTGAAAAGTAAATGAAAATCAATGTTTGAATCATCACAAATTTTCACATTTAAAACCGTATAAAACAAAATTAATGCTTCACAAAATCAAATCTCATTATAGAGAGAAGGATAAAGAAGAATACTCAGAATTCATGAGAAGGATACGACAAAACACAAATTTCATTAATAAAAATAAGTTTTCAAAACATAAAAAAAGATGCAACTTATCTCACAATCCTTCCCAAGCAAATTCCTAGAAGTTCTCTTCAATCACTTTGTCTCTTTATAAGCACTCTCAATTCTCTCTTAGAAGTGTAATAAAGAAGAAATCTCTCACATTCTCTCCCCTCTTACAATCCTTGAAGAAAATCTCCAAGCCCTTAACTTTCTCTCTCTCTCTCTCTCTCCCTTTCCTTCTTCTCACTCTCACGCCACTCTCTCTCTCTCTCTCTCACACACACACACCACCCAAAACTCCTCTTCAAGCTCTAGACTTCCCTCTCTTTTATAAAAGGTTGCCTCCGTCCAAAAAGAATTCAAAATTCCTTCCAAAACTCTATCTAAAAGTCAAGTCTTTTGAATTCAAAAGACATGTCCATTGATTTAAGAGACATATCCCTTCATAAAAGAACTTTCTAAAGTGTCTAAATGCATTGAAGAACTCCAGGGGGTTTTTAGAACAAGTGTCCCTTTGAAAATTCACGCAAAATTCATTTTGAACCACCTTAATCCATAAAAAGTCGTCTCTATCGCATCATGCACTAGTTCTCTGAATTTTGGCGCATCTGGTGCCAGTTTGGTGCATCATGCACCACTCTACAGCAGCTCCACCATTTTGCTCTGTTTGGCTCTGTTTCACCCCATTTCAGTTGTGTTTTGCTCCTAACAGATATTCCTACAAAATAAGCATGAAAACAACATTTCTTTAAAGTGTAATTTCATTCAAAAATATTTGAGAAATGTAAAGTAAATTAAGCATAGAAAGACATATCCAAATGTGTCAAGTCAGAATTTTCTTTCTTGCTCGTTTTTACTCTAAATTATACCATTTTTGCTTCATTTTTTTCAAACGTTCATTTCTTGTATCTGAAACCAAAAATATGCAAAATACCTTCCGTTAAAGTGTAATATCATTAAAAATCATTAAAACTGAGCATAAAATATATATATGAAAAAGTAGGTAAGTTTTAAGTGTATCATCTTCCATCTTGCGTCACTATCAGTTGAAGAACCTTTTTTGCTTATTTGACATCTTGAGTAGCTATTAGTTTTGATACTTGGGTAAAACCACCTTTATCAGACACAGTTTGAGTTCCCTGAGTGTCAATCAGACTTTGACTCTTCCTTGCGTAAACTCCTCAAGCTTTTTGAGTATTCATCAAAGCTAGGATCATGTGTACAATTAGCTAAGTCTTATTTAACAATTTTTTAAATGCAAATAGCAACAACGTACAAGGTTTGGATTGATAACATTTTATTATTTACTCATAGAGATATGAAATTTATCCAAGGAAAAAATTTCATTAGTTCATCTCCACTCCACATCTAAGGGACTCCTTTTTTTATATGTCTTTAGCTTGAATGTCCCAAGGGTGTCCTATTTGTTAATGATGAAAGGCCCAGTCAATGTCTACTTGTGCTTCTTTATAGCTTGTCCTCGAGTATTTGGGTTAGCTTTCCTCAACACGAGGTCCCAAGTGGCAAAGGTATTTTATCATAGGTGTCTATTATAATATGGAGTCACTTGCGTCTTCACTTTCTTCGGTAAAAGAGCTGAATAGACTTGTTTCTCCTCGACAAAGTCAAGCACAAGCATCACACCCTTATACATTGCTTCTTGCCACTCTACTAATTTTGACTAGACAAACGCCGAAGTTGTCATCAGTCTCTTGTTGTGATGATGGTACTCGACCGATATCATCACCTCTATCCGGGGTCCACTCAGTCACCATAGAAGGTTACATCCAAACAACCCAAGGAATAGATGGAAGAACTTATGCCCAATTCACCTTGGCTCCTTCAACTATCTTCCTTAACATGTTCAAGATAATCTTGTTGGCCGCTTCAACTTTCCTATTTTGTTTGAGAGTGATGCACGGATGCAAATTCATGTTGATTCCCTGGCTATGGAAGAAATCATTTACTCCCTGGTCAAAAAAATTGGGTCTCGTTGTTGTGATGATAAGTACTGATAACTCGTAATGAAAAATCAAATCCATCAAAATGAAATCCCAAATGACCTCAGCGTTGATTTGAGTAAGCACCATTTCCTTTATTCGTGGGCTTTCGTTCACCGTTCTTTCTTCCCTTTGGACCACTAGATCTCCCCGACATCAACGTTGACATATTTAAATGTACAATATTCTTATGATCTAATTACACGAAACTCACGAGCCAGTACTTTAACCTTCAAAACTAGAGGCATTTGCATACATACCACACAATTCTTAGGCATTTAAATATTTAACACTTTAACATTCATATTTACATGTATACTACACATATCTTTAATATCACATTCATAATATCACCATCAATATTTTTTTTTTTTTTAAGTGCAGGACATTTTTATGCACAGGTTTATGACACCAGGATGCTCTAAATGCAAATTCCAAATTCTCGGGGTTGGTTATGTAAATGCCTAACAGATCTGTGGTATGTATGTAAATTTCCCTCAAAACTTATGTTATCATTAAAAAATTCAAGATATTTGAAATCCATCACAACTAAATATTAATTTATATACTATACCTAAAATATTAATTAATAACAATTAATATCACTCATCACCCAAACATTTTCTTCCATTTCACTTATTTGCATTTTACCACATTGTCTCCACGAGTCGTTTGAAATTATTTTTATGTTTTATATTTTATTTTACTTATATTTAAAATTGAAATAAAATATCTTAGATATATTTAAATATATTCAATTATTTTCAAGAAAATTTGATTTATTTTTAGAGAAAAAAATATAAAACTAATTAAAATATATTCAATAAATATATATATATTTTTTAAAAAAGGAATTGCAAACAAAAGGATCATTAATAGCTCTTAAAAAAAAAATCATATTTTTCCCGTGATTAGCTGTCAAGCATCCCTTTCTCTTCAACGAATGAGCATCGAAATTAATCATGCACCACCACCCCAAGCCCGCAAAGCATAATGGAATTGGGCCCCCACCCATCCCACAGCCTTACCACGTGCGTTGTCTCCAATCCCCATAGCATAAATAGAAAAACTTTTAACTAATTAATTAATTAATTAAACTACTAATTACCCTAAATCGGTTTAGCTCGCTTATATTTGTACCCAATATTATTATTCAAGAATATCGTCAATACATTTATATCGATTAAATGACATCTTAATAATCATTAAATCCGCAAATTGAGAGTCTTTTTAGGGTTGTTTAGTAGGTGCGGTAACATTTTGAAAACGCATCTAAATTATTTGAGTAAACTGCGCATTGTCGGCTTATGTATTTTCAAAACGCTAAAAATAACATTTTCATACCGCACATATCTAGATGCAGTGGCAGCTTTCTAGCAGTGATCAAGGTTTAAAAAAAAAATTAAAATTTTATATTTTAATCACCACACCTAACTTATCTGTAGATTGATTTCAATCAACACATGAGCATATTATTCCACGCCTTACTAACTTCGTCAAGGGCATTTATATATGTTACCAAATAATTAATATATAATTACATATCTAATACCTAAATTTCATATTTACTTAATTAACAATTAGAAAATTATAAATAAAATATATGGCACCAGTGCTATAAATGTTAACATGAAATTTAGGTGTTAGATAGATAAATATCTAAACATTATGTGGTACATTTGTAAATTCTCAAAGCAATTAATAAGCTTCACACCAAACTCTAAACCTAAAAAATATGAATAAAAAATTAATTAAAAAAATAGAAAAAAAAGATATTTGTGGATAAAAAAGATGAGGTTTCAATGCAAGAAATATTTTCTCCTATTTTTTTCCTCTGCCACTCAACCTAATATATAATTAAATAAAGGGAACTTTTTAAAAAAGTACAGCTTAAAATTAAAAATTACATTACAGCCAACCCAGCGGCTAAGCTCCGACGACCGCGGCCATGGCCGCTGGCGGGGGAGGCAGCGGCCCCGTATTTCTGCCGCCTCATCTCAACAATCCGTCGATGCGAGTTTGAGTGAACCGCGGGCACGAAGGTCGGACTATTCGCCGGCCTGTACTCTGGCACGAGCCGACCAGACTTGAACCGGACACCGCACGCGTTGCAGAGAGTCTTGGGTCCATCCGGTCCAGCTCTCCACTGCGGCGTCTCCTCCGACTCGCAGTGCCGGCACTTCCTCTTCCCAGCGGCAGCCGCCGGCGTTTGTGACGGCGCCGCCGCCGGAGACACGAAAAAAGGCAGCGTCTTTCGCCGCCGGCGTTGCCCCTTGCTCCGTAATTTCGCCGGTGCACGGAACGGCAGCGCAGAAGCTAGAACAGAAACAGGGCTCCGGCGATCGCCGGAGAAGGTGAAGCTGCCGTTAAATGAGTGGGCCGAGAGATCGATGAAGGTTTCCAGAGTCGGGAAAGCGTCCTTATTCGCAAGCCACTCGAGCTCTTCTTGTTCCTCCTCCTCGTTGCTTCCTTCCGGCGCCGCCAAACCCTAGAAGGCCACACAAAGCCAAAAAAACGTTAAGCCTCGGTAAATTTTTTTTAGCGAAATATGTGTTTTTTAAAGGGTTAGAGTCCTACGTCAAGTCCATCGTCGTCGGAGTTGAGGATTTCATGGAAAAAATGCGCCGCCCGGCGGCGGTTAGGGTTAGGGTTAGGGTTCGTCGAGTTCTTTTCATCGGAAGAATCCAGCAGATAGAGGTCGTCGGCGAAGTCCGCCGCGGCCGTTTGTTTGAACATTTCGGTCCGTGGAGCTTTGATGGAGAAGGCGAGAAGAAGAGAGAGAGCAGGGGCAAGAGCGGATAAAGAAGAAAGGCTTTTCTTTACCAGGCCATTCTCTCTCTGCTTCCTTTTTCTTTTTCTTTTTTTTTTATTTTAAAGGAAAAATAAATTATGATATCAGATTCTTACACGTCTACGCCTACGATAGATAAAATGAACAACGTATATAAATCATATCATAATATCATAAAGTTTAGGGAGATTTACATACTAGTACACAATTCTTATCAATTTACAAATCTACCAAAAAAATTGTTGTTTAAATTTATGACACATTGGAATTATAAATTTTTACATGAAAATAATGAGTTTGACTTTTAAAATTATTAAAGAGAGAGTTTTAATGTGACGTTTTAATGATGTTTTTTGAATGTAAATATTAAGCATTAGGTGTTGAATACATAAATATTGATGGGATTTATGTAATTGCTCCTAATATTTTAGGCCTAATAAATAACTATTTTATATTTATTCATATATGATTTTAAAATATAAATTATATCAAGATATAAGTATAAAAAGAAAATTAAAATTGACATTAGTATTTCTTATGGGATTTAGAGATTTAAGTGAGATATTAAAATTTTGATATTAAAAGTATAACCAAATATAAAATTAATATTATATTTCAAAACCTCCCAAAATAAAAATAATATGGTCAAATTGATGATTAATATGGTCAAATTGACTTTTACACAAACTGCTATGCATTGATTTAAATTTAGAGAAACATTCATTCTGTGGCCGTTGTTTTGCATGAAGTTTTTATTTTGAAACATGAAGGCATAACGGTCAAATTTAGAAGTGCGAAAGTCAGGTAGGAATTTTAGTTTTAAGGCAAAACATTAATTTGAGAGACCATGACCATCCATAATGGTCCATATCATTGATGGTAGAGATTGGCATTTACATACAAAGCAACCCTGGCATTTACATACAAAGCAACCCGAGAAATTGTTATTTACAAATTTAGCCTCTTTCATTTTTTTTTTAATTTTTGCAAATTCTCACTAAAATATTAAAATTCATGGTATAATATATAGGTAGGGCTGTCAGAAAAGCTCGTTGTTCGCGAACAGTTCATGTTCGATTCTTCATTGAATTCGTGTTCTTTTCGTTCAATAAGTGAATGAGACGGTTAGTTAACTGAATCAAACACAAACTGTGATGCGTTCGTTCGTGTTTGAATCATTATTGTTCGAAATAGAAAACTATTTAAAATAATTATATTTAAAAAATTTATGATATTTTTAAAAATTAAATTTTATAATTTGTAATATATAATAAATTAATAATAATAATAATCTATTAATATACTGTATTAGTAATATACTAATTTAGATATTATATATTTATAAAATATAAATTAAATAATTAACATAATATCTTATTTATATATATTAATATTATGGATGTCAAACTGGCTCGTCGTTCGCAGACACCTCGTGTTCGGCTCGTTCGTTAAGAAACGAACACGAACAATGACTTCACGAACAATTTCGAACACGAGCTTATTTTCAAACAAACTAAATTTCAAACGAACTGAACACGAACACAAGCTCTGTTCGTTCGTGTTCGATTCGTTTACACCCCTATATATATGGTTGTCAATTTGGTTCGTTGTTCGTGAACAGCTCGTGTTCGGCTCATTAAGCAACTCGTGTTCAGCTCGTTCGTTAAGCCTAACGAGCCGAAGACGAACAAATTTTTAAGCTCAAAATGTAAACGAGGCAAACACGAACAACAGTTTGTTCGCTCGTGTTCGGCTCGAAATGGCTCGAAAAAAAAACTATATAACTTTTTATATAACAATATATTATATATATTATTTATATAATAATATATTATATATATTTATGTCTAAGTTTAAATCATAACACTTCATATGACAATGTGGTTAGTGTCTTCTTTTGTATATATTTGATCCAGGTTCTCCCACATTTCACATCTATTTTTCTCAATTTTAGTTTAACGAGCCAATTTCAAACCAAACATGAACAAACTGTTCACGAACCGATTTCGAACACGAACTATTTCGAACGAGTTGAACACGAGCCGAGCCTGAGCTCGGAGCTCAGGCTCGTTTACAGCCCTAATAACATAACATTAAAACCCCAATCTATATTTTTCATTTAATCGTGGCACACATATATGCATCGATTCAGTAGTCCAAAAATATCAATTGGATGCCTGATTTTATAAATAACAATATTTCTGGCGTTATATGTGTAATTATTCCATATTTATTTTAATAGCCATATTCTATTTTTAATTATTCAAGGCATCAACAATGAAAAATATGAAAGTGTAAAAATATTAACAAATAGTGTGTTTATGTGGTGTTATTTACATAATTAGCAAATTCTTCCTTCTTTTGCCAGAGAACCATAGCAAATACTTGCATAATTAGCTAATGCACTGCATATCACCTTAATAAAGATAAAACAGCAAACCCAAATTTTAATAGTTTTGATTATGTCCAAAATCCAAATAATTAAATAACAAAATAAATTCCATAACTTATAATAAATTCATTTGAATTCATATGAATTGAATTGAAATTTTCAGAGTTTGTTTGGAATCACAATCTAAGAATGGTTGTAAAGTTTCATAAAATTTAGAGCTTATCTGAATTTATTATAATTTATGTTTAAAACATGATCTTTTTGAGCTACGGACTAGATTGGAAAGATAGATTTAATTGAGCGGTGATCGAGTTTATTATGTGTGGGGTTGTGCTTTGAATAAAGGACATGCAACTAAAAATTTTGGGATCTAAAGAGGAGAACCGGATGATAGGAAAACATGACAGCAAACTCCCGAACACAACACAATACATATATATTACTATGACGTTTAAAGGGTTAGTGTCTTATAACATCCAGAGGTAGGTGACTCTGAAATGACAAAATTAATCAAATTTTATTTAAGAGGATCACAGTCGAGATGCGCATGTCTTTTCGTTATCCTGAGGCTGTTGGTGTTTTGGATTGACTTAGTCATAAAAGATAATTAACCTAGTTTGGCTTCAAGATTATTGTTAATGACTCCTTTTTGTAAACAAAAGAACTACTACTCTATTTTCTAACCAAACATTTTTCATTTTTTAGTTATTTATGAATATAAAGTTAATGAACAATTCAAAGGCAGCTTGAAACAAAAATTAACTTTGTTGAAGGTATTGACTTCGTCTCAAAATTGCATAAATTAGAGCTGCTGTTTATTTTATTTTTTATCTCTTTTTTTTCTTGCTTTTTAGAGAGGGTTGAAATTTCTTGGTTTATTGACAGCTTCTACAATCTGTCTGACATTTTTAAAAGAATTTTTTATGCTTTGTCATAGTTTAAAACATTTATATGAAGCTTTAATTAGGGTTTGAATGAATATTAAAAGTGTGTTTCAAAACTTAGCTTAACATTCCTTCCAACTTAAATCAAATTTAATTTGAGTGGGAATTCTTCTTCTTGTTTTTTTATATCTTCAAATGCATTATACAATTTTATTTACACATACTGCTCCATCTTGGATCATTATAGATTTAAAATCGAGGGGACCTCTTTGGGTTGGCCGATGAAGTGATCCAAATTCCTTAAACATTTAGTAGTTCTCACTCAGATTAAATAATTAGAGCCCTACATCCTTCATGAAAAGGGGAGCTAGACCTTGACCCGGTGGAAGCCCGAGACTTAGAGGAGAAGGTGCTAATGTTCAGTGTTCCACATCAATGCTCTAGCGAATGCCACGTGCAACTATAGGAAAATGCACGATTGGCGTTGGACACTTCCAACTCTAATCAGACAAATTTATGAAGCTAAACCCAATTAGCGTTGAATTAATTTTGACGTTAAATTGAGTGTCTCTAATTGAATTTGTTTCGACATTTGCGTCAGATTTTTATTTATGTCCGAATTAGCGTCGCCAAATCTCTTCACTAAAAATATTCGTCGAAAATACAGTTGACACTGGCTTAATGACGCACCAACATCAAACAAATCTTAGCCTAATTAGCATCATGTCGACGCTAATTAGCATCGATTTTGTTCGATGGTGGTGCATCGAATTAGCGATGTCAAGTATTGATCAACTACTTTAGCATAGGATTTGTTCCGACGCTACTTCGACGCAAACATCTAAGAAACAAGAAAAAAAATACAACAAAACGATTAGATTTTTACATACCTACACGTAAAAAAACACAAGCAACATAATAGGACAATTATCTATCATCATAACTGACAAAAGAAATCTCTAACATATCTAAATGACAATTCCAAATTAAATTAAAAATAAACGGATCAAAGTATTCAAACTTCACAATTACAAAAATTGAATGTTCGATTAAACAAATATGAAAAAACATATAATCAGACCTTATGTTGGAGGAACATCATCAAACACATAATAAAAGTCATAATATTTCTTCTTATCATCATCTTGTTCATCCTCCTCCTCATCCTCCTCGACAACAATCATATGCAGCTTGCTCTGATTATTAAAACTCTCTGTCAGCCGTGCTAGACTATCTGTAACCATCTGTTGGCCTTCACACACTTGTCGGAGCTCTTTATTCGCCATCATGACTCGTCGGGCAAGCTCCTCATATTAAGCATGTAACGAGGTAGGGCCACACAGAGCTGTATGAAAGCACTAGCCTCAATTGTTTTCCCCTTTGCTCTTTGGTCGTACACTCTTCTCTTCTTCTTCTCTGTCGTCTACGTCCACAACTCAATGCCATACTCAACAGTGGTAGACTGACTAACACGGCTACTTGTGAACAGTGAGGCTAGGCTCATCCATCTTCCTCTATCTCTCCCTGAGCCGCTCGTTCACTTCCTACACAAAAATATTAAACATTAATTGGCATATTAATAGCCTCTACCCCAAAAAATAAAAAAAGATTAACTTACATTGACGCGTCGAGAGTGGTTGGATACTCACCATTGTGTGTCCAAACATCATTGTGTGAGGACATGCAACTCTGTAGTGGATGGCTCTCGGTCAAGCTCCTTGGCGTGAATGCATGATGAGATAAATATAAGAATCACATAATTACATAATTTTATGAGCTTATGAATTTTGATATAATCTTATCAGTCTCAGGTAGTGCTCTCTTTGAGGGATCAAACCTCCAATGTGAAGTGTGGCCCCTAAGGCACCCTCCAACATCTGGCTCTGTTGGTATGTTTGTCTCTTCGTTTGGCATTCCAAAGAAGCACATGCTCGATTTAAATCAGCATAGACTTCTAATCCTCCCACAGTGTACCTTTGTCACAATGATATAAATCCTAGTATTCTCACCAGAAACTTGATCCGCTGCTTGGTAGATTGATTAAGTCCTTAAGTGAGATATTCTCACACACTGAGATTTCACACGCAAGTATATGTATCATTTCAATAATACAGGTCTCTAATTGAGTCCAGATATCGATCCCACAGGGAGGGTGGTAATGTCTCTATTAAGATGAGTTCTATTATATAATGGTAAGGTTCTTAGTTTAAAATGTAATTTAAAGTGGTCTTTCTAATAACTACTCTTAAATTACTATGCTAAGTTAAAAAAGGCTAATTCTAGCTATTCTAACTGGGTTGGTGGATATCAAGGTATGAAAGGTACTAGAATCTTGTGAGTGCATATGTGGATATGTAGGATAGGACACTAAGAATCTAATGTGGCTAGTGACAATAGGAGTAAAAATCTAAGTTACCCTCTTCCGAGTGTGTAACTAAGTTTGGTTTTACTCAGTAATATTTCCATCTCTCACCCTAAAAAGTTCTAAGTTAAATCCCTTCAAAATCTATCTCTTTAGAAATTGAATTGCCCTATTGAATACTTTTTCTTCCACAATAGTTTCAATGTGGTTTTCTTAGTAGATAAATCCATAGTCCTTTTAGATCGTTATGAGATCGCAATAAGTTTTAACACACTAATTGGCTAGATTGATTAGTAAATGATGCATTAAGTAAATACCATCACATTTTGATTATAGGATTTATTCTATAAGTATTTTTGCATCCTACAAAACCTACATATGAATCACATGAAAAATGTAAAGGAAGCCTACTTGCTAAGGATAAAAAAGAACATGGAAACCATCATCAAGTCAAAAAACAAATCCACTAAGTATGTGTCATAACCAATTATAAAACAAATGTAAAAGCAATACTTAGCTTTTCTTCCAATAATGGATCCAAGTCTTTCTAGCTCTGATGTAATACTTTCCCTTTACAATCTTCTCTCAAGATCCTCACCAAACACTCAAGAAATATGGTAAAAATACAAACCCTAATCTCCTCTACAACTTATTTGGCATCTCCCAGAACTTCCCAAAAAAATTTTTTCTGTTTCTCCTCTGCACTTTCCTTGGTGTCTTCCAGCACTTCCCAAACTTCCTCTCCATTTCTCTTTTGCTCTCCTTATGTCAAATCCCCTTCTTAACTACTTAAAACTGAAAAAATAACTCCAAATTCGTGGTTGAGCAAATGCAGAAAATGAGCGTGCTTTGGTGCTTAGAACCGGTGCTTAGGCTCCTCCTTCTCGGGTTGATTTGCGACCCGACCCACAATCACGTGTATTTTTAATCTTCAAAATTTTGCCTGAAAATATGTCTCAAATTATATCTAGCTACTAGTGTGAATAAACATAACATTTTATAATAAATTTTCACCTTACGGGTACTACGCAAGTATAAGTATCATTTCAAGTAATATACGATTTTTCTTAAAAACCGTAGTATTGATCCCACGAGAAAAGGTATATCGCTTAAAATCAACTTACAAAATTTCTATTTAAATTTCAAATTAAACAGATCAGATGTCTAAAATAATATGCTTACTAGAAATTACTACTAAATAGTTAAGAACTTTTGATAAATATTCTAAACATGATTCAAATGAAGTTTCAAACACTGAAAAATCATTCATAAAACCTTCAATTCCTCTTTCAATTAAATTACAAAAAATAGTCAGCATACATATTTGAAATGTAGTATGGGCATTACATAAACCAAAGGGCATTCTTCTAAAAGCAAATGTACCATAAGGACTGGTAAAGGTTGTTTTCTTTTGATCCTCATGAGCTATTTGTATTTGGTGGTAACCAGTATATTCATCTAGAAAACAAAAGTATTTATGGTCAGCTAGGCTATCCAGCATTTGATCTAGAAAGAGCAGTGAAAAATGATCTTTCCTAGTGGCGAGATTTAATTTTCTATAATCAATGCATATTTGTCATCCTGTGACTTGTCTTGTTGGTATTAGCTTAATTTGTTCATTCATAGTCGCATTCACTCCTCCTTTATTAGGAATGCAGTGAATCAAACTAACTTATGCATTATCTGAAATATGGTAGATAATTTCAACATCTAACCACGTTAAAATCTCTTTCTTAACAACTTCTTTCATAACAAAATTTAATCTCCTTTAAGGATCAGTCATGGGTTTGCAGTTCTCTTCCATATGAATTTTATGCATACAAAACTAATGACTCATTCCTTTTATATCAGCAATTGTCCATCCAAAGACTTCCTTATAACTCTGTAAAGTTTTTATTAAACTTATTTTTTCTTCTATAGTTAATTTTGAGGAAATTATAACAAGTAATGTTGAGGAATCACCTAAAAAAGCATACTTTAAATCTTCAGAAAGTAACTTCAACTCAAGCTCAAGAGATTTTTCAATTGATGGACAAAAAGATGTATCTTTTTCTGTCATATCCAAAACTTCAAAACTTTCTCAAACATAGTTTGAATCTTTCTTATTAAAATCTTCACATTAGTGTTCCTACTCTTTCTTTTTAGATTTTCTTCATAATTTTTTTTTTTGAAATGACATTCACTTAGATATCTTATCACATCCATTCTATATCATTCATCTTCTTTATCTTTTACAGGATATTTCATTGATTTGGAAATACTAAACGTAACTGTATGATCATTGATACACATAGTTAATTCCCCTTTTGCACATCGATCATTGCTCTTCCTGTAGATAGGAAAGTTCTCCCCAAAATGATAGGTATCTCCTTATCTTCCTCCATATCTAACACAATGAAATCAACAGGAAAGATAAATTGATCCACTTTCACTAAAACATCTTTTATAACTCCTTTAAGATATGTTATTGAATGGACTGCTAACTGCAATAGTAGTAGTGGATATTTCTCCTAATTCCAATCTTTTAAATATTGATAATGACATAAGGTTAATACTTACACCTAAATCACATAAGGCTTTCTCATAAAATATGTCTCCTATTGCACATGGAATTGTGAAGCTACCAGAATTTTTAAGCTTTTCAGAAAGTTTTCTTCTGAATTATAGCATTGCACTCTTCACTAAGTGCAACAGTCTCGTTATCTTTGAACTTCCTTTTTCTATTAAGAATATCCTTCATAAACATCACATAGCTTGACATTTGTTTCAAGGCTTCAGCAAATGGAATATTAATTGTAAGCTTCTTAAAAATTTCCATAAATTTTGAAAATTAATTATCCAACTTCTATTGACAGAGCATCTGAGAAAATAGAGGCGGTGGTTTTTCTAAGTCAACTTGAAGTGGAGAAATAGGTCTCTCTAAACCTTTCGGGGCGTCATCTTCAGGCTCTTTAATTTCTTTTCTCTCTGCTACAGTCTCTTTTTGGACTCTACCTTCTAATTCTCTTCCACTTTTAAGTTGAATGGTTTTTACTTAATCTTTATTCTGGTCTGTTGGCTTTACTTCAGTATTACTAGAAAGTGTTCCTTGGGATCTATTACTTAATGAATTTGTTATTTGTCCCAATTAGTTCTTAATATTTTTAATTGTCTCCTTGACTTTGTAACTGATTTTCATTTATAACACCACTTCTTCTATAGACAACTTTTTTTCCTTAAAATGTGGATTACTGTTAAGACATGAAGAATATGTAGGTCTATAATTATTATTCCTTTGGTTATTCCAGTTTCTCAATGAGTTTACTTGATTGTTCCCCCATTGTTGATTATTATCACTCGAAGTATTATTTCATTTAAAGTTGGGATGGTTCTTCCAACCTGGGTTATAATAGTTTGAATAAGAGTTATTCTGCTTATTATTTATAATATTCAAAGTTTCTAATAATGCTTGAGAATCTACCATTTTGCTAATGAATTCTCTTCAATCATTATAATTTGTTGAGAAAAGTTCATTCCAAATTAGTCTAACTTCCTTGAAATTGCAGCAACTTGATTTGCTAACATTGTAAAAGCATCAAATTCATGAACATTGACTACTTTCTTAGGATATACCCTTTAAGAAGGTCATTAAAAATTATTTGTAGTCATCTCTTCAATTAAAGCATAAGCGTCATGAAATGGTTTTGACATCAACGAACTACCAACAACAGCATCTATAATTGATCTAAAAGATCCAGCTAATCCATTATAAAATGTTTAAATTATTAACCAATCTGGTATAGCATGGTGTGGACATTTTCTTAGTAGTTCTTTGAATCATTCTCATGCTTCATAAATAGATTCCCCTTCAAACTGACAAAAAGATGTAATATCATTTATGGTGGAAAAAATTTAGCAAGGAATTTCTGCGTTAAATCACCCCAAGTTCTGACAAAATCTAGGTGCTAACAAATGTAATTATATCTTAGCCTTATCCCTCAATGAAAAAGGAAAAATTTTAAGTCTTATAACATCATCTGATATACCATCATATTTAAATGTTGCACATAATTCTAGAAAATTGGTAAGATGTAAATTTGGATCTTCAGTTGGTGCTCCCCCAAACTGATTATTTGATACCTTTTCGATAATAGTGGGTTTAAGTTCAAATGAATTAGCCACTACAATGAATTTTTGAATACTACAATGAAGTTCATCCACTGTATGGTTTGCATAATCTCTCAAAATTCTCAAAATTTCTACTTCACCTGGTCTGTAACATTAGGAGCTTTCTACACATATAAATCATGAGCAAAATTCCTACTTCACCTGGTCTGTAACATTAGGAGCTTTCTATACATATAAATCATTAGAGAATTTGTATGGATGATGAATTTTGAAATAAATACAAAACTAAAACATTAAACAAACATAATAATTCACTAACACATCCACAATATTAAACAAAATAATTACAATTAAAATGCAAAATAAAAATGACATTACAATACAATTCACAAAGTACTAATCAACATCCATTATACTACACATGCAAATTTTAAATACCACACTAACTTTATAACAAAAATTAAAAATTATCCAATTACAACATAACAATAAAAATGAAAGTACAAATGCACACAAACATCCATTTCTATTACAAAAGATTACAAAAATAAAAGTACAAGTACATCAATTACATTCAGATATCAAAATACCAAACTATGTCTTCGTCTCCTTGGTCAGCAGGTGGATTGGGCTGATACCGAGTATATCGGCGGCACTCAGGGAAAGTAACATCAGACTCACCTCTGTAGTGTCGGGCTTGAGCTTTGTGATAAGCTATCTCAAAATTTGAATGCCTCTGAAGGTACTCACTATCATAATCATGTCGACGTTCTAAACCTCCAATCCTTTCACTTATCAAGTCTTTATGTCGCTGCAAGGTCAATTCATTCATCAAGTCAGTTAGGGTAGGGGAACTAGAAG
>JXCR01146101.1:14973-33125 GCA_002079205.1 Phalaenopsis hybrid cultivar
TAAAAATTTCTCTAAACATTTTCTAAGCAAAATTTAACACTTAATATAAATATACTTATATTCCCATAGAATTAATGGAAGAAGGCTTTTCTTTAAGAGATAAAATTACATGCAGCATTTATGATCGAAATTGTGCTTTGCTTAGACAACGGGATTCAAACGAGTCAAATATAACTCAGATTTTGAATTCATTAAAATATATATGAAGAATTCTCAAAAAATTAACTTATTTTCGTCATCCATTAATTCTAATGGCTTAAAACATATGTAAAGAGCTATATATAATAAATAGAGAAATTTCAATGATAAGTGCCAAATGCCCTTCCCTGACCATCATTTAGCAAATTTAGTATGTAGTCCACCACAACTGTCACCTATCCTACGTTTAATTAGGCTGATGTATTAAAAACTAATAAATTATTTTCTTACTCAGTTTGAGATGGATTTAATATTTTGCTGCTTTGGTACCCTTAGTTTTATGAGAAAAGTATGTGAGAGATTCTTACATAATTATACTTTCAACTTTATTTATTTTCAGCCCAACCATCACATCGAAAACTTATTTCATACGGACACCACAAGCAGAGATGCATGTGGTGTCCATCACCTCAGTGTCCTTATCAACCTTACCAGCTTAATAGATGCTTACTTGCCGGTTTCAACAGGTGCCTACAGCATTATAATTCATAACACTTCAGACAACTACTGTGGAAAGTTTTAGAAGATACTCCTTTAAAGTAGATCTTTAACGATATTTATGATAATGAGTTAATGACAACCCAACACTTAACTGATACATTCTAATATGCCTTAACAGATATTCCATGCACTCTTCTTTGCTATCTTGGGTAATCTGAACAGGAATCTTTTCATCATATTTTCTTTGCTTGCTCATTCACTAGTCTCGTTTTAAAAGGTTGTCCGCCCTGTACTTCCACCTTCTTACTGACTCTCATGACTTTATTGCAAATTTTGGGGCATATAGCATCTATGAGTGGTATTACTAGAACCTGGAAGCAATTTTACTTATTGTCAATGCATTGCATTGTTTATTACTTATGGAGGGAAACAATGGACAAATAATTTGGGGGACAAACTAATGGTTTAACCTGTCTGTAAGGTCATGGCTAGTAAGAAATTTCAAGGCAATTTTTCTATTGAATATTGTGCTTTGCTTTATGCTTGGCTGGGAACCACCTTCTGCATTGAATGGCAGCAACTCTGTTTGCTGTAAACTACAGTTGTTCTCTTTTGCCCAACACTATATACAAAACAATACACAAGTTGGACTCCTTGCCTTAAAAAAATTTGTTGTTGTTAAGGACACGTTTCTTGAAAATAAGGAACTCCAAATTGTTTTAAGCAAGCACAAAAATATAAAAATTAGATATTTGACCTGATCGGTGCATTGTTATCTGCATTTGGATTTTATTCTATAGAAATTTTAATTTTTTTATCAGCGTGACATAGTTTAAATTCAATTTGTTTGAAGGGGCATTATACGGGAACATATTTTAAATTTACTTTTTTGACTAGCATATGAAGAAATGTTGTTAAAACTAGTTGAGGCAAATGGGACTAAATTTTTAAAATAGGCATTCCATATTTTTAAATTAGTTAATTCGGTAATTTGAAAAAAAACATAAAGACGGGGCATAGACACTCAGTAGAGAGTACCAAGTATAGGCCGCCCTAAGTACTTGCACCTTGCCTGGATAAAATCTAGAAATCAGTTTTAAAAGAAACATATGACTTCCCTTACATAACTTTTTTGGTAAAAAATATGTATGAGAATTATCTCTCAAAGAAGCATTGCCTGAACCTGGAGTTCGACACACGAAGAGTGAATGAAAGATTTGCGTACATCAAGTCTAGGATGAACTCTTTTTAAAAGCCATCTTCCCTACCCCTTTCCTTTAATTCTTTTCACTCTTAGCCTAAGCAAGCCTCGTCATTTTTATCCAGATGTTAAGAAAATATTTTTGTTTTGGAGATGTCTTTAAATCAATTACTAATTTATCGACCATCACAATGTCACTTAACAATCCTCTGAATATAATGTCCTAAGGTTCTTATTAGGATAATTTTAAAATAAAAAAGTTCTCTATATTGAAATTTATGATTATTCAACCCATCTCAAGCTTCTTTTCAGGTGTGTTGACCAGCTTATTTTTATTTTTAATTCTGAAACCTTTCACACTTTTGTTTTCTTGAGAATTGTTGTATTTGGTAAAACTTCTTTTTATTATAAAGCAATTTTCTTTTGACTTCAAAATTCTCTTGAATACATATTCTTAGAATTTTATGATCCATTATTTGTTAAGCTTCCATTGGCTTAGTTGAATGAAAAAGTAAAAGATCTAAATAATATTTAAAACTGCTCACATTTTAAAGAAGCTCATTTAGTCATTTTGAAGTTTTCCCTATGAGTTAGGTTAAAGTGCATTGAAGTTAAGATTTGGTCATCATGACTTAGTTCGACACCCCGACCCACCCCCCTCTCCCCAGACCATAAGAATTTGCAAATCCTAAGAAGGTGCATGAATGGCCTAGTTAAATTTTATTTTCAAGATCTATTTTATATTCTACCTTGGGATTACCCAAAGTGAATACGAGTGAAGATCAATTGGGATATAGTTCCCTCTGGAACTTCTTGAAGATGCGAGCAACCACTTAAGGTGCGCTATCAAGTTATAGTTTACGTTATTATAAATATTTTGTTTAGCTTCCTTTATGAACATCAGGATGATCGTTGACCTTGAGGGTGACGATGCCTTTCTTTTATCTTTTTAGGTTTGGCTTCACCATTTTTGGAAGAAGCATCTCACCACTTCTTAAGCGGATTCGTTGGATATCCTCATTAGGGGACCCTGATAGATCATCCCCAATGGGACACTCAATTGATGCCCTTGGATCGTGCCATTCATGATAATTTAGCAAGCATTTGACGAATCTTTGAGATCTTCATGCATGCAATATGTACCAACGAAGGAATGCAACAAAGAATACTGCTCCTTTCCTTCGGTTCATTGCTTTCATCAAATTCATCATTCAAAGCACTAGAGTTTACCATAAGAATATGAAACACAAAATGGTATTAAAATAGATTCCCTTTTTATTTTATTTTTAAGATTATAAAAATGCTTCAGGAGGGACATCATTGCTCCATCTCGAGCTTGCAAAATATATCATAAATAAAAAAGGAAGATAGTGTATCATATGTCTCTATATCAGTAGGCGACATGATCGAAGTGGCTTCAATAACTTTGGTCGATCTTTTTTTTAAAAAAACTCCTCCAAATACTATTCGAGAATCTCTATCTCTTCGGCCTTGTATCGTGCCTCGAGCCAATCTTTGAATGTGAAACATTCTACAAGAACTTGCCCCAAGAGTTGATGATATGGGCAAAACCTAGGTTCTTTAAACCCTCCACCTCTCTTGGTTTCTTTGGTGGAGGTAGCTGCATACCCTACTTAAGCAAAGTTTTAAGGATATTCTTTACTCAATCTTTTTTAAAGGGGTAGCTTTTAGATTTTGTTTGCTCAAGCAGTTTGGTTTTGTGGTTGAGACTTGATGGTCGGTCGATCCAAAAAGATTGGTTTCGTGATTGGGCCTTGGTGGCCAATCAAACCAAAGTGAGGTGATTTTATGATAGGGCCTTGGTGGCCAATCGAATCAAAGTGGTCAGTCGATCTGACCGGGGCGACTGATCGATCCAAGGTGGGTGCATATGCAGAGGTTCCACGTAAGACAAGCAAGTAAAGTGGAAAAACATGTAAGAGACATGACATGCAAGCGAAGATGACCAATTCACCCTTTAGGTTGACTGGGGCGGTTGACCGAATGCTACAGCCAAGAGGGGGTCGATTAGGTTAAAGAGGCTGACCAGAACAAGGTGATCGGTCAACAAGGTCGAGTTCCCAGTTGGGCCTAAGTGGTCGGTTGACTGGGCCGAGGCTGCCGGTCGGACCAAAGTGACACATATAATGCAGTAAATGCAAATTGTAATTAAACATACAAGCATATACATACATCCATGTTCGATTGCGAGCTTTACTCGTTCCAGTGACATCACATAGGTACCTAAGTTTCAATGCATTAATGTGCGACATAGTCACCTCTGGCTTTGCCAAAGGGTGTGAGGAGTTTCGCCCATTCGATTTCTCAGAGAAAAAGAAATCTCCACTAATCATTGAATGAAATAGCTACAAAGTTTTTTTCATCCTATAATTCTTCATAATTTTTGTAAAATAGACTAGCTACAAAACTTTTTTCATTCTACAAAATCAAAGTATTCCAACCCCTCCAAGGAAGGTTGGAAACATCAAAGCTAGGGGAAATATAGATTCCAAACTACTTAGAGTTTGGTCTGAGGGTTTTACAAAGGAAATCTCTCAAATTAATTAAGAATTTGCCCACGAAAGATTTCTTAACTTAAGGGCTTTCTCTACAGGAAAAAAACCCCAATCCTAATAATATCTAACACAGATCTAAAGCTAGCTAGAATAGAAAGAGCATGAATTCTCAAGAATTTTCACCTTCACGATGGTTGCTTGTAGCATTCTCTTTAGTTGTTCAAGCTCCAACAATGCTCTGATGAGGTTTTTCCTACTTCCTCTTCAATGAATGACAAAGCTCATCACTAGAAGGAGAGTTCGACGAGGTTCCAACAGAGTTCTGAGCTCCGATGAAGTTCTATTGGAGCTCCGATGATCCTTCCCCAAAGTGTGAAGAAACTCTCATTTGCCATAAAAGAGTTAATGCCTTGCTTCTTTGTTATCACACCTACTTCTAAAGAAAGTCTTCTAACACACGAGAAAAGTGGTGGAGGAAGATGAAGGAAATGTGGAATAAGAGGGTGCGGTCTGACGCATGGCCTCTAGCGCTTACTTTACTTGATTTTCGTGTAGATTGTTCGATGGAAGGTTTATTCAATCCGTGAGCTATGGGGGATCAAGCATGACTGAAATATCACCCCATAAAATCAAAAATATGTATTTTAATCAGCTATTCATTAGAAAAATCATCTCCAATGGTTGCCCTGGATCACAATGTTGGTATTACTTTTTTCCTGGTTGATCGTAGGAGGGTCCTCGTTGATCTGTAAGCTACATAAAGTTGCAAATTGTTAGAATATAACTCTATAACCCATAAATGAATTTTTTAGGGGTTTCGGACCAAGATTTTTGGTGTTAAAGGGAGTCCCAGATCCCTACGGGGGTGAAATCGATTCGAACCTGAATTATCCCAAAATGTGCGTGGGAGATCTAAGAGACTATTCTTGGCCTCAAAAGAATTCAGATTGATGGAGTTGAGTCTCTCAACATCATGCAAAAAACATCCAAAGGCAGAGCTAACACCACCTTATGGTGAATTTTTCAAGGCATGGTTAAGTCGGTATCGATCCCAATTTTGTGCTCAAAGCACGTACCAGGAGGTCCGATTAGAGGTCTTGTATGGTGAGAAGTTGGACACAGTCCTATGTTGTTTAAATAGATACTTCTTGTATGCGACATTAAAAATTAATGCCGATAACATTCAAGTAACTTTAAGAGGCACATATGTTACAAACTTTGAATGAGGAACACTCTCTCAAAAGAATTGGGAGCTCTGTGTCAAAGCTCACCCCTGATTTTTCTTCCTAGCTCTCATCGAGAGCACCCATTCACTTCGCTTCTATTACATTTAATGATAAAGAGTAAACACCATGAAAGTTATGAAGAGAAAACTCATTGTTCGATAACTCAAATTTGAGGGATCATCTAGTAGCAGCAGACGAACATATATGGTGCCCAACAATAGCATATTGTTGACGCTTCCAAGGGACCGCCCATCCATTCATAGAGACGATTTCCAACAAGTGCACTACCGAATCACCACGGTACTCTCTATGTCCATTGCCGCAATGTATGGTGGCAAGGATTAAAGGAAACCCGGGAATGTACTGAACATAAAACTTATAAACCCAACCCCTTTTGCCGCAGAGGGGAAGGGGTTGAGGCCTCCCTGACAACAATAGCAAAAAAAAATGTATTGTATTTCCATCAAGACATGAAGGTTGCACAACACTCTTTGAGAAGGCAATACACCCATTGTGCTGGGTGCAACTTCGGTAAGCACACCAGGTCAAAAGTTGCCTGACACCCAACTCAGAGGAAACCTCTCTTTCGACACACGATACGAAGAAAAAAAGCAAAATCAATATATAATCCATACAAAATCCCTCGCACCTTGTGGAAGAGGGCCACCTTCATTTATGATCCTCTGTCGTAACATTTTAGCTCCCCTTGTGTTACAATAATGAGTTCCCATGTTCAAGAAATAGGTACAAACAATGGGGTACCCTCCTCTATCTCTTTATTATAGTGAGTGGGAAGTCATCCATTATGAATAGTGCTCCCTACATAGGGAACCACCTTGGGGCAGTGACCCCTAGTGATAGGACATGACGATAGCTGCGTTTCTAAAAAAATAGAAACAATAGAACCTGCATCGCGATCATTTCAGCCCTTGGTATTGGCCAACCAGAATTGCATGATAGGGCAACACCAAGCCCGTCGAGATGGTCAGCCACCAAAATATCGAAGCTTCAGACAAAACTCAAGTGCGTCGACCAGTCAGTTATTGTCATATTTGAATTTAAATTGTAGCAAAAATATGGTATTAAATTAGCACGATTAAATTGTATTAAAGACTGTTTTCCTAACTGTTCCTTCTTTTCTATGATGTACAAATACACCCCTATAAATAGAGGGAAAAGAAATGAATAAAATGACCTCTCCCCGATCTTCGATAGAGACTTTCTCGATTGCTCTTTCTCAACCTCTTTCCTTCTGCTCTAGCTCCAAAGGAGTGTTTTCATAAATGACAATTTAAGATTCAACAAATACAATGCATATCAGTCTTAAAAAACTTTACATAAAGATTAAACGAAATGTAGCATTACTCAAAATTAAGTCTATGCTTGAAATTTTAGGGATTAATTAAAATTGCAATATCAATCGTGTGATTAACTAAAGAAATAGGATCAATGGAATCAAAGATTTGAAGATGGAGCGTAGTGATCACAATCTTTCAAAGTTTATTGCACTTTAGGTTCATAAGCTTAACAAAATTTAAAGTTAAAATTTATTGCACTTTAGGTTCATATGCTTAACATAAATAAAAAAAAAAAAATTATAGGAATTGATTTATATAAAAAATTCAAACTGCGTTTTGGAAACGCACCTGAACTGTTTGGGTAAACTACGTTTTGGCAGCTTATGCGTTTTGAAAACGCTGAAAGCAGCGTTTTCACACCGCACCTATCTAGGTGCAGTGACAGATTTCTGGTAGCGGTCTGACTTTTTCAAAAAAAAATAAAAATTTATAATAGTCACGGTACCTAGCTTATCAACAGATTATTCAATAAGCTGCAGCTGCCCCAAACAAACAGTAAATCATTGTCAACAAACTTATGATGCATTGTTCATGGTTGATGCATTGTTCTTTGATAAGATAAAGTTTAATGCGTTCAAATCAATTGAGCACTGTACATACGTGAAGCATAATTAACTGTTTCTGCAAGTAATCTTTAAGCCTTTTCCACATGGCCCATGGGCCTGGGCTTTCCTTGACGGAAAATTGGTTAATTTGGGTTATCTCGGTAGTCGGTATAGACTGCTAGAGCTGATCTCGGTTCACAGCTGAAATCCGTCTCCAACATTCATGAAGCGTCCCAACTCCTAACGCGGAATTTTGTAATGTTTTGTAAGACTTTATAATAAAAAATTGGGTGGAAGCGTTTGGGATGTTGATTAAAATCATTTTAAATGGGATATATTTAGTGAAGCGAATTTGTTGATTAAATAATTTTTAATAAATTATATTAAAACATGAGAAATTGCATATGATTTCAAATATAAATAAACGGACTCTCTAACTTTTAGATTATATATATATATATATATATATATATANTGATTATATTATAATGTTAAAAGTGTGAGATGGTGGAGCATTTCATTGAAATTTATATTGATTATGCCGTATAGAATTTTGAACTTACAAATGTCTATGAAAATTGCATATATCTATAAAAAATATGAATTCTATATAATATGCGCACTTGGATATTTCCAAAACATTTATCCACAGACAACACTTATAAAATTAAAATTTGAAATAGAATACTTGTTTCTAGAACACCAAATTTTAAACAGTAGATTTTTCACTATTCCATAACAGATTTTGAACTGAGATTTTATGCAACCACAATTGCCCAAACTCAAATATAGCAATAACTCACTGGTGGGCTCTTAATTTACGTTATTGGCAATGTTTTAACAAATAAAAATGAATAAAAAATACATCGTCATGCTTATTTCAATTTGAAAAGATGTCAAATTGTTTATTTATTTTTGTTAAAGAAATTTATAATGACAAATGGTGGGTTTTGCTCCTCACAGGGAAGAGAGGCAAAATGAAAGCTCATGAAAATTCAAGAAGAGTCTTCATATATTCCTCAATATAATTGACCAAAAGACTCGGCAGACAAAATCACCCACTAGGCAAACTACTTTGATTGATTCAATTAAAGGCAATATTGGAAGGGAGCGAGTCATATCTTCACCTCCTCAAATATCTGTTGAGTATTTTGAGTCATTGCTAAGGCTGCTGCCAACCTCGCCTTCATGTTGATGACCTGTTCTCTCATCTTCAAATCAATAATAATTTCCCAGGCATCCATATTCGTAATGTGTTCCCTTGCGAACCAACATAACACTCACCTCCGTTTGCACAACACAAGGTGTAGAATCCCTCACAGGAGGAATTCTCCACAACTGATAAGGCGAAGACAGAATGAACATCTTCATTTTCTCGGTTAATAGGTTTCGAAAATCCATTCAGATGAGAATCTCAATATAAACAACGTGATTTGTACAACGACGACTTTTAGAATTTTTATTTATTTATTTAAATGGAAAATGTTAGGTTTTGCTCTTTGAATTTGTAGGTGATCGTAAAAGCTCTTAATCCTACGGGGTTTCCTCTTGACATAAACAAAGCTAACCAAGCTTCTCTAACATCCAGACCAAGTGCCCTAAGACTGTCAATCACAAGATTTTACGAGTTGTCTCACCACCGTGAAAGTTGAGGATGCGTTCTTTTTGCATGTCCTTGCTCCAACGTTGCTCCAATAAATTTTCGATGAAGCTTTAGCGAGGTTCTCTCTACTACTTCTCCAAATGATAAAAAAACACTCCTCTAGAAGAGAGTCTAGTGAGGTTCAGGTGGATTTCCGAGCTCCGGTGAAGTGCCCTAAGACTGTCAATCACAAGATTTTACGAGTTGTCTCACCACCGTGAAAGTTGAGGATGCATTCTTTTTGCATGTCCTTGCTCCAACGTTGCTCCAATAAATTTTTGATGAAGCTTTAGCGAGGTTCTCTCTACTACTTCTCCAAATGATAAAAAAACACTCCTCTAGAAGAGAGTCTAGTGAGGTTCAGGTGGATTTCCGAGCTCCGGTGAAGTTCCAACAATGCTCTGACGATTCATCTCCAAAGTATGAAGAAGCTGTCATTCACCGTAGGAGAGTCAATGCCCCACTTCTTCGTTAGCGCAACTCCTCTTCAAGAAAATCTCCTTACACACTCAAGGAAAGTGGTGGAGGAAGATGAAGGAGATGAGAAAGACAATGTATTTTATAAAAAAATGAAGAAGAAGAAGATGAAAAAAGTTGTAGGAAGCCAAGCCTTCTTCCTACCTTTCGTTAAAGCTCTTCATCAGAAAGAAGCTCCAGAGCTGTTCTCCAACAAGAAGAGGAAGAAGTGTTTCTAGGGAAGAAGGAGCTCTCTATAGGATGCCAAAAATGCTGAAGATCCAATATTAGAGGATTCAATAGGAAGAAAAACCAACAACCCAAACTTTCCCCCTTTTTTTTTCCAAAAAATGGCTTGCCGCCTCAGCTAAGACTCTTCTATTGTTTATCTTCCCCTAAGATAATCTCCTCGTGGACCAATAAATCCTTGTAAATTTAGCTGCTTCTGGTGGTGTTATAGCCTTCGAATGATGAAAATCACAGGAGAAATTCTGCTCCAGAATTTTGTCTGGCTCGTAGGTGTCACGACTCTATAGCGTAGGCTTCAGTGCCGGTGTGCCTACTTTTCAGGGCCTTTGGTTGAAGCTATAATTTGGGGCTCGATCGGGCGCCTGGGCATAGGGGCTTGACACCTACTTTCTAGCCCCTTGGATTTGAAACAACATTTATGGGCAGAATCGAGGGCCTAGCGCCTACTTTATGTTTTCTCTGTTTTAAGCTCTGTGGGGGTTGTTTTGGGTGCCTAGGCGCCAACCAAAACCTAGGTCTTAAGAGCCCGATCATTGAAAGCTTAGCACCAGTCCCCCTAGCTTAGGCGTCATCCTTGTGGTGCCTACTTTTCATGCTCTTGGGAAAAATGGTACTTTTTTGTGTCTTTTAGGTGCCTAGGAGCCTGGGTGCCTACTTTTCCTGCTCTCGCAAAGCAACATGATGCCCACCTCCATTTACACAATACAAGGTGAGGAATCTCTCACAAGATGAATTCTTCACTGTCGAGAAGGAGAAGATCGAAGGAACGTTTTCATTTTCTCGGTCAATAGGTTTCAAAAATCAATACAAAAAGCTTGTTTAGTACAACCCCAACCTTTTAGATTTTTTTTTTGGTTTAGAAAGGAAAATTGTAAGTTCTGCTCTTTGAATTTGTAGGGGGTTGCAAAAGTTCCTAATCCTGTAGTGTTTCCTCTAGGCACAAAAAAAATATAACCTAGCTTCTTTAACATCCATACCTAGTGCCTTAAGAATGTAAGTCAGAAGAGTTTACGAGTTGTCCCACCATCGCGAAGGTTGAGGATGCGTTCTTTTTACTTGTCTTTGCTCCGACGAAGGCCTAGCAAAGCTCTAGCGAGGTTTACTCCGCTCCTTCCATAAATGATGAAAAAACTCTCATTTAAAAGAAAGTTGAGTGAGGTTCAGTGGAGTTCCATGCTCCAGTGAAGTTCCGATGATGCTCTAGCGATCCTTCTCGAATGTATGCAGAAGCACTTCTTCATTATAGGAGTCGATGTCTCGCTTCTTCATTAGTGCAACTCCTCCTCAAGAAAATCTCCTCACACGCTCAAGGAAAGTGGTGGAGGAAGATGAAGGAGATTAGGAAGAAGAGGGATTTTATAGAAAATCATGAAGAAGATGAAGAAGGTTGTTGGAAGCCAGGGCTTCTTCAGACTTATCTCCAAAGCTCTTCACCAGAAGGAAGCTCCAAAGCTATTCTCCAACAAGAAGATGAAAAAGAGTTTCAAGGGAAGAAGAAGCTTCCTATAGAATGTCAAAATGCTGAAGAACTTAGTTTTGTAGAAGCTAACGGGAAGAAAAACCAACAACCCAAATATTCTGCTCTCTTTGCAAAAAAAAAATAGCTTGCCACCTCTTTTAAGGCCCTTCTAAAAGAAGTTTAATTAGTCTTTTATCTTACCCTAAGAAAATCTCCCCATGGACCAAGAAATCCCTGTAATTTTAGCTGCCTAGGGTGGTGTTTTGGCCTCCAAATGATGAAAATCCCTAGAGAAAATCGAGTCCAGGATTTGGACTGGCGCCTAGTTGTCGCGACCCTGGTGCCTAGGCATTGGGCCTAGTGTCTAGGCTCTTGGGTGCCTACTTTCCAGAGCCTCGAGTTGAAATTGTAATTTCATGCTAGATTGGGCACCTAGACGCCGAGGGCCTACTTTCCAGCCTCTCGGGTTGGAAACAACATTAATCGAGCGCCCATACATCAGGGGCCTGAAACTTAGGCACTAGGGGTTGACACCTACTATATGTTTTCTTTGTTTTAAGCCCCATGGGGGCTGTTTTGAGCGCCTAGGCACCGGTCTAGTTCTAAAATCTAGTTTTCTACCAAAAACATCCGACAAAGTTTATTTTTTATCAGCCTTTCATTAAGGGATTTATTGCTGACAGTCACCCCGGACCACTACGCGGGTAGGGCGTTCTAAATTCTAATTTTCCAGAAAACATCTACGGGGAGCTTTTAGGGGTTCCTTTGAGCACGTGAGACTCCATATGATTATGTCTTAGTCTCAAAACAGAATAATGGACATCGAACATGTCTCATGTCTCGAATGAGCCCGTCCAACAGTGAATTCTTCTAGATAGGGTTAAATCACATAGGCCCTGATTTCGTGCTTCGAACTCGTACCAGGGGGATCAGATGGATGTCTTGAGTTATGTGAAGCAATAAATGAGCAGTGAATTATCCCAAGCCCATCTAGTGGACACCCTATACATGTGACATCAAAAATTGATGCCAACCTACACACTTGGCTGTTTGATTTACATATCTAACATTTTCGCCAAATGCTGAATTGTCAACTGTCACATTCTCGAGAGGGAAAACTATATCCTTAGACTAAGCCACCGAGTTTTCCATGCTAGTGATCCTTGGGATGGAACAAATAACTAAATAAAGGATCAACATCGGAGGGCTGACACTTGTTCTTGACCACTTATGAGATGCATGACACTCACATTGTCATCTCACCTAGTCATGCAATGGATAGATTGTGTACCATACAGTAAGAGATTTATTATTCTTTCTTACAATCTCTGAAATTTTTTAAAAGTGAGAGTAGGGCAGCAAATCAACCGAGCACTTGATAAACTATTCGTAGCTCAACTCGATTAGAGCTCATTTATGTTGGTTTGATTAACTACTTGAACAAGTCTAGATATTTTAATAAATGTTAGATTGTTAAATGAACAACTTCTTATTTGACTTATTTATTTTGGTGAATAATATAATTTAAACCTCGTGAACAAGCATGTTAAGAAGCTCAATCAACGGTTTCATTTAAAGTTTATAAATAAGCTTGTAAATTAGCTCGATTTAATGCTTATGAATGAGATTGTTTTAAGCTTAATTTAAAGCTTGTGCAAAAACTTAGTTAAATCTCAATTTAAAATTCATTTACATTAAATTAAAGTAAATTAAAACATTGATTCATAATACAGAAAACAAGAAAAAAAAATTATTTGCTTAGTTTTTCAACTATTTATGCATCTAAATGTCTATTTTAGCTTTTCATAGAGTAGCTCATTCATTGAAAAGCTCCTCTATTTTTGCAAGTTCAACAAGTATTGATCTATGCTAGAAGATTTGCAGCGGTAGAGTAATGTATTATCGTTTTAGCGTTGCATGAGAATTCTACACACACTCATATAAAAGATAACAACTGGTAAAGACACTAGAAGTTTTTACATGAAAAACCCATAAAAAAAATTCACAGGCCTGGTTTAGCTGAAGAGATCCACTATAATCTAAATATTTCAAGTATGCTTCCTTATCTTATTGACGGGAAATGGTTACCCAAACTTCTGAGCTACAAAGTCGATGCATAGATAAACTCATCATAAGAAGTGAGCGGAGCCCGTTGCTGTTCGACGATGACCAACAAGAGTTGAAGGTTGTTAATGACCAGTGGTAGGCAACGATGGGCGACCGGTGGTCGGTAACAATCGGTGGCGAGGTGACAATGAACTTGAACTCTTTCTCTAAATTTCAAGCTCTTTTTCAGGATTCAAGCTCCTCATTCTTTATTAGAGGGGTAGGGTTTTATTTATAGAGTTTCAATTGCAATTAATGAAAGAGTATGAACTACTTTGCTCGAATGTACAAGAGAGATTCCCTCGATAAACAACATTTGATCGACATTTGAGGGCCTTAACAATGTTGGAATTGAGTGATTTTGAGCTCGTTGGATTGGTCTTGCTGAGACGCTCGATTTGACAATAAGATTATCCAATTCGACATTCACGCTACTTTCCGATTATGCCTGAAAAGCTTTCTAAAGTGGAGAGCTTGATTTGACTCATATTCGACCAATTTTGGTATCAATGGGTCTGCTCATTAAGCTGGTCAGTTTGACTGTATGTTTGTTGGAATAGGAGCTCTAGACGGCTCTTAATCAAAGTTTGACCATTTATTACTCAAAAGATTACCTCGAGATTCGTGTAATACCTTGAGATTCATGCTGAATATTAGAAATTTGTTGATGGTTTATCAAGTATCTAATTTATAAGCTCGATAAAACTCATTTGATCAGAAAATAAAGAGTTGATTTATGGTACTTATTACTTTGTTTGATAAATTTCATTTTGTTAGAAATTAAATAACATTAATTTTAATTTTCTAAAAAAAGATCGTTTTGATGTTATTTAAGTAGCTCAATAGTACTAGTCTTTAAACTTCTCATTAATGTGTCGATTATTAACATATGAAACGAAAATGAATCAAACTCAAAGAATTAGAATGAAAAATAAATTATGTTTGAATATAAACATAAAATCTCGATTAGAGCTCAAGCTCGGATTTTATAAACAAGCTTAAGCCTGAACACAACTTTGGCCGCCTCGCTGGGCTCATTTTGCAGCCCTACGAGTGAGGTCATTTGAGGTAATATAAATAGATGTGCCCTCCCACCTTCACGAGGGATGGGGGAATTCTTTTTTCGTTGATTGTCTCTTTGTATTTTTCATGTGTCTGACACGCAGGGTTAGGTTTTAGCGAACATGTAGGATTATTGCTTCTGCGGCATTCCAACATGGGTCTCTTTTCGGGTTATGGCAGACCACGAAGGATACAAGATCTACCGTCCAAAATATAACACAACATATGCCATTTGTAACTCATGATATATGTACGAGCTGAATTATTTCAATTGGAAAAGAGCTCATAATATTTTTTATTTAATTTTCTGTGTAAAAATTCTAATATTTTTCTTATAATTCTTCTTTCATTTACGTATAAAACCAAAAGGTTATGAATTTTATTGTACGTAAAAATATATATACAATTAATTGTAAAATTTAAAAAATGGTAAATATTTTGTATTAAAAGTTTTTTTTTAAGAATTAGAAACGGATAAATTTTACGTTTTTGGAAGGTTAAAAATTTGTGTTGTAATGTGTCGTTAGAATATGTGCCGATGCGGATGTGGCCGCATATAAGATTCGGGATCCGATTCGAGTAAGCGAGCCTGATANAGTAAAAATATATATACAATTAATTGTAAAATTAAAAATATGGTAAATATTTTGTATAAAAAAGTTTTTTTTTAATAGTTAGAAACGGATAAATTTTACGTTTTTGGAGGGTTAAAAATGGGCGCCTTTGTGTTGTAATGTGTCATTAGAATATGTGCCGATGCGGATGTGGCCGCATATAAGATTCGGGATCCGATTCGAGTAAGCGAGCCTGATAAAATACACCGCAATTTCCACATGCTAGTAGTGTTAGGCTTAGGTGGCAGATGACAGAGGCAAAGGAGCGTGAACACAGCCCGAATCGAAGGTGAAATTATCGGGGAAAGCAGGTTGGCATGGAGCACAATCGCACTAAAACTTGCCGAGTNACAATTTCCACATGCTAATAGTGTTAGGCTTAGGTCGCAGATGGCAGAGGCAAAGGAGCGTGAACACATCCCGAATCGAAGGTGAAATTATCGGGGAAAGCAGGTTGGCATGGAGCACAATCGCACTAAAACTTGCCGAGTGGGTCGGAACATTCTATGTGGATAAGGGAGAATCTAACCTTCCCGCACGAAGAAATGCGCTCAGCGCGGCAGGTTAGATTCGTAATAAATAATAATATTTTGCATTGTGGGGTCCAGAAAAGAATCAAAATTTATTCGCTTTATAAAAGTGATTTGGCGTTTTGTTGACTATTNGTGCGCTCAGCGCGGCAGGTTAGATTCGTAATAAATAATAATATTTGGCATTGTGGGGTCCAGAAAAGAATCAAAATTTATTCGCTTTATAAAAGTGATTTGGCGTTTTGTTGACTATTTAATGTATTGACTAAACTGCTTCCAAGCTAGTCAACCAAATGTGAGTCAGCCGAAAGAGCGGTACCGACCCACTTCTCCGCCTTCGACCGCTCGTTAATTATTGTCTCTTGAAATTTGGAGTGCCTTGTCTCNCTTGACTAAACTGCTTCCAAGCTAGTCAACCAAATGTGAGTCAGCCGAAAGAGGGGTACCGACCCACTTCTCCGCCTTCGACCGCTCGTTAATTATTGTCTCTTGAAATTTGGAGTGCCTTGTCTCAATTCCATTTCTAAAAAAAAGACAGGGAGTGAATCCAAGTCATTAGTCCTAAATCTATTGAATGAGATATTATATAATGTGATATAATATCTTTTTATTTTTATTTTAAAGAAATTATATAAAATATTCTCACTATTTTATATGTACAAGTCTATTGCTCAGTTATTCTTTGGTTCGATTCACTAAGTTTGATCGACTTCAGGTCAAGAGGACCAGTTCAATCAACTATGTTTAGTCTACATTGCTAGTTAAATGATATAGATATCGATTCTTAATAATAGGCGGATGCACTTCTGGACATCCCTAATATGAAAGAAGATGTTGAGAGATTGGATTTTCCTTTATATCGTTTCTGACCAAACGACTTATACTTAGATCATTTGGTTGTTCTTTTTATCATCCTCGTGGCTCGATTTACTTCGGGATTGTTCATTTTGGCTTGCACAATTGCATTCCGTCGAATAAGTGAGTATCACATTCTTCTATATGGGAGTCCTCCCTCATCTTACTCTTATTCTCTGGACCGTTAGATCTCTAAAATATCGATGCTGACACATACTTCATATATAAAATGATGTGAGCTTTGTTTTTATTTGTAATTGAATTTCCTCAATTTTTTTAATGTAAGAAAGATAACCTCAAAGAGCAATATGCATGGTTCAAATCGGCTACATTAGTGTGAGAAAGTACACCTTTAACCACTATATTAGAGGTAAGTTTGCAATTTTTTTAAAAATTTGTAAACCCAAAAAATAAAAAATAAAAAAAAAACATTAAAATACAAAATGAGACTAATACTCAGAGTTTCTTTAAGAAAATAATATATGCACAAGAGAAAATAGAAAGAAATGCTCGGACCAAGGGAAAATTCATAATAATAAAAATCCATCTAGCTAATGATGAACTGTTCAACATTTTCTAGTGAGGCTATGCAAATAAATAAATGCAATAATTGAAGATTTTTGTGAAGCAAGTGCAAACATTAAAGATTGTTTAATCTATATACATACATATATATATATNATCTATTGAACAAGATATTATATAATGTGATATAATATCTTTTTATTTTTATTTTAAGGAAATTATATAAAATATTCTCACTATTTTATATGTACAAGTTTATTGCTAAGTTATTCTTTGGTTCGACTCACCAAGCTTGATCGACTTCAGGTCAAGAGGACCGGTTCAATCAACTATGTTTGGTCTGCATTGCCAGTTAAATGATCTAGATATCGATTCTCACTTCTGAACATCTCTAATATGAAAAAAGATGTTGAGAGATTGGATTTTCCTTTATACGTTTCTGACCAAACGACTCATACCTAGATCATTTGGTCGTTCTTTTTATCCTCCTCGTGGCTAGAATGACTTGGGGATTGTTCATTTTGGCTTGCATAATTGCATTCCGTCGAATAAGTGAGTATCACATTCTTCTATATGGGAGTCTTCCCTCATCTTACTCTTATTCTCTGGACCGTTAGATCTCTAAAATATCAATGCTGACACATACTTCATATATAAAATGGTGTGAGCTTTGTTTTTATTTGTAATTGAATTTCCTCAATTTTTTTTCTTTTTTTATGTAAGAAAGATAACCTCAAAGAGCAATATGCATGGTTCAAATCGGCTACATTAGTGTGAGAAAGTACACCTTTAACCACTATATTAGAGTTAAGTTTGCAATTTTTTAAAAAAATTGTAAACCCCCCCCACCCCCTCGCCCAAAAAAAAAAGACATTAAAATACAAAATGAGACAAATACTCAGAGTCTTCTTTAAGAGAATAACATATGCACAAGAGAAAACAAAAAGAAATGCTCGGACCGAGGGAAAATTAATAATAATAAAAATCCATCTAGCTAATGATGGATCTGTTCAACATTTTCTAGTGAGGCTATGCAAATAAATAAATGCAATAATTGAAGATTTTTGAGAAGCAAGTGCAAACATTAATATATATATATATATATATATATATATATATATATATATATATATATGTATGTATGTGTGTATGTATTTATGTATGTATGT
>JXCR01146101.1:33216-53215 GCA_002079205.1 Phalaenopsis hybrid cultivar
ATATATATATATATATATGTATGTATGTATGTATGTATTTATGTATGTATGTATGTATAGTGTTCATGATTTCAGTTTCAGCAGTATGGAAATGACATCATATTATTCCATAATTTGAGTGGATATGTTTATCAAATGGGAAGAAAATGGAAATTTATTAATGAAAATAAGTAAGAGAATGAATGATTGCGATGAAGAAAATAGGGGGCCGTCCGCATGAATGCAGAAGGCATTCGCTTAATTTGTGGTGTTTAGAAATTCATAAGAATAGAATAATTATTTTTTTATCATACACCACTACAATATTTTGTGGCACATGGTTTGGCAGGGCCACCTTTCAAATATTTCTTTCCATATTTTTCAACTTTTATTATTTTTAATATTTTCAAGCATTCTTTTTAAGTTATTTTTATTATACAATACTTGCTCTGCATGTATTTAAGTCTATTAATTACGACAACAATATTTAAGGAGAGAATATTACATACATGCAAGCGCATGTACATCTATGAGCATGATGCACCTAAAAATAATAATAATAATAGAACCACTGAGACCCCTTTATGTTTACACCTTTGAACGTACATAATATTTGCTCCATGTCATTCTTCAAACAATAGTGTTTAGTTTCTAACTATACAACTAATGCTGGATTGGGGTCCATTTAATTTTAGATGAAAATATTTTTAGCATAATTAAAACTTCTGTTTCGACTACTAAAGATGAAGCTTAGATGGTTATCTGAAAGTATAATCTTTAAAGCATTTGATTCACATATTGTACATGAAAAATGTGCTAGAAATTATCCGAAAGAAATTTAATAGTCAAGAAGAGNCACAACTAATGCTGGATTGGGGTCCATTTAATTTTAGATGAACATATTTTTAGCATAATTAAAACTTCTGTTTCGACTATTAAAGATGAAGCTTAGATGGTTATCTGGAAGTATAATCTTTAAATCATTTGATTCACATATTGTACATGAAAAATGTGCTAGAAATTATCCGAAAGAAATTTAATAGTCAAGAAGAGAAGAGTACGAGATTCAAAATCATACTAGCATCAAGAGTCATATGTGAAATGTAATTTAATTAAGTCTAATCATATTTTAATATGATGAGCTTGTTCATATAAATCAAATCAATTTCAGATAAAATCTTCTTAAAATCACTGCAATTAAATCAATTTCAAATAAGATCTCTAAATTACCGATATATACATATAATGGAATAGTTTTTCCTTTGTGAAGACTAGGAGCTGATTAAGCAGAGTAATTATTAAAATGAATCTAAATAGTGCGGTAAACATCATCCATTTAAAAAAGGTTCGAGAAGGAATCGGTTTAATGGAGTAAAAAGTTGCTGCTAATTAGTGATAATAACATTAACTTCAATTATATCCATAAATGGGTTCTTGTTGGTTGATTGAATTAGTCGTATAATATAAATGAAATACTCCTGTACATAAAGAACTATGTCAGCACAAATCTCAAAGTAGATAGACAATTCAGAAAAAAAGATGCGGACGATCAAGCGTAGTTACGAATGAATATTGGCAAAGGAAACACCTTGTCCGAACGATCGGAAAAAGGTGCTAGAAGAAACTCCCGCATGACAGCAATCAACCTTCAAAACGATCGACGGGGAGCACTTTTTCAGACTATATATCGATCAAATCAATGTTTGTCATGAGATCGGTAACTCTCATCAACCGAATCGGCCTCATTCTTATTATATGCAAATAATTTTGTAATTATCAAAAAAACCCCTTTAAAAGTTAATAATGAGGGAGTTAATATGAACATTTGTAATATTGAGACATAGGTCTAGAAATAGGGGTCCATATCATCAATAAGACAACCTTTTTTCGAGTATACTATTGTACTCTCTCACCTAATCACTTCCTAACTGAAGTGAAAGAAACGAAGAAAATCTCAAAAAGAATGAAGAATACAGGGAATTTTATGAGGTTTGGCAATTTGTGCCTACGTCTTCGGAAGATGCAATTTCACTATTCCAGAAAAGTTTAGTACATACCGATAGGGTTACACATCGAATATATTGATAAAACTCACAAATAAAATTAATAAAATACTCATGTACCGTACCAAGGGGGAGTTGCCCCCGCACTCCCAACCCACTTAATAAAACTCTCCTGATTTGACAAATGTTTCCACTCCACTCCGAGTTCCGCTTTGCTGGCTCGCCTCGTTCCACTCCAGCATCTGTCCTTTATCTGGTACATAACTCTAATAGAACGTTACATTTCTTGAATGTGTTTTCCGAACACTTTCAGATTCAACAACTGGGTTTTTCAAAATTTTGATCCTTAGTTGGATGAAAATAAAATACAACGCAAAATTGTAATCAATTTTAAATTCATTCTATACACTGAAAATTGAAATTCATGATCTTATAGTTTAAATGGTTATACGAAATCTAATGATTCACAAATATATCATAAATTGGGAAAATAATTGAGCGAGTGTGAGTTGCTTGACAAGGCTTCCTTCCTGCCACTCCCCATCAAAATTGGGCCAATAGCCTCCCCCAAGTTGCTGTTGTCGTCTTCTACTGCAAGCAGCTACTGTCATAGGTTGTCGCCAACTATACTTTATATTGATTATATTTCTCTTTAAACCAAGCATAAAAGCGTAATATTTTTTATTTATGTTAAACCCNACGGTATTCCTTTCCGGTGAACTGACCAGTATAAATAGATTTTGTTGTGAAAAAAGACGACAATAAAACAAAAAATGGAACGAGAAAAATTGCATGCAGAAAAACACCAAAACGACACAGATTTACGTGATTCGATAAATTTTCCTACGTCAATGGAGTTGCAGATGATTTTACTACTTCAAGAAATTACACAGTCGAGCGCCTCGACGTTTACAAGAAAATCTCTATTTTCTTCTCTCCCTTCCTCTCTCTCTCTCTTCCTCTCTTTCTTTTATCTCTCAAGAGGACTTGGTTTGGCCTTGTTTGGCTTGTGACTTAGCTTATGGCATTACATAAGATGCTATTTATAGAAACTAGAAGAGCAGTAGGTGAGAGATAGGTGAGCAGTAGATGAGATTCTTAATTATGAATCTAATTAAATTGCGGTGGATCGAGTCTCAACATTACCAAACAATTCTCCCACTTGGAGACTGAGACACTGACTGCATCACCTACTAGCTGCATCATCTACAAGTTGTACCGACCTTTTCCTCAAACATGATCTCCTCCACCTTTGCAACTCGAAACCCCTGTCTTCATGCCAGAAGACCAGTCAACTTCTCACGAGTAACACCCTCAGTGAACATATTACTATCAACGAAGCCTTGTACCATCAAGTTCTTTCCCGGGTTACTCCTGTATCTACTTATAACTCCCACAACTTAAGCAATATCCTGCCCCTGCTGAAAGCTCTTTTCAACAAGTCCAACCTTGTACCTCTTACTGCCACCAAACACAGTCTTCACCTGATACACTCACTTTTTGTGCAATGCTTTCTTCCTTGGTGGAAGTTCTGCCAGCTCCCAAGTCTGATTCCCTTGTAGGGAATCAGTCTCCTCCTTCTTGGTCAGCTCTCACTTGCTCGAATTCTCATCTTGCAAGATTTCTTCAAAGCTTTGTGGTTCTCCACCATTTGTTTGTACAAAGTTTGATTTTCCTGCCTTGAGCGCTCTGCAACTTTTCAAGAAACTGACATTCTTCTGATTCCACATAATACATCTCTGACTCATGTGTCCTCGTCTGAGTAAACCTGTAGTCATATATAGTGTGTCAGTTTTCTTACCCCGAGCCAACATAAATGCTCCTTTGGTAACCTTCCAGGTGCTATCTGAGAACACCACCAAATAACCACTCTCATTGAGTTGCCCAACAGAGATGAGGTTTTTCTTCAACTCATGAACGTGTCTGACTTTTTACAAAATCAATTTGCTCTTGTTAGGGAGTGCAATATCAACGTGTCTCATCACCTCTACGTCTAGAGCTTTTCCACTAGCCAGATATACCTTCCCAAAATTATCTGCAACATAATTTCGCATTAACTCCCGACGGGAATATGTATAGAAGGAAGTCTCTTAATCCATTATCCAGTCATCAACAGAACTGTGAACTTCCAGAAATAGCGCATCCTGTATTTCTTCAGTTACAACATTAGCGCCATCATTCTCATTTTTTTTTGGATTCTTGCAGTTCCTTTTTATGTGACCAACCTTACCACAATTCTAGTAGGTTGTCTGCTGACCTGACTTTGATTTTGATCTTCCACGGCTTGAGTTTCTATCTTGTGATCCCCCTTTGGAATCAACAATTAGTGTCAAACTCAGACTCGAGGTCTCACCAGAATCTTTTCTTCTCACATTCTTAACCAAAATCAAATCACGAATATCATCATATTTCAGCTTAGATTTACCTGCAGAACTACTAAATGTCATCCTCATGGCTTCCCAGCTATTTGACAATAAAGCCAACAATATTAGCGCACGTATCTCATCATCAAAATTAATTTCAACATACGACAATTGATTTGTGATAATCATTCAGGTGGTGAGCAATAGAGAGACATTCCACCATCTTCAAGTTGAATAACTTTTTCATTAAATACATCTTATTTGCCAATGACTTTTCATACATGTCTGATAAAACCACCATGAGATCTGCAGTAGTCCTCTTCTTGATGACGTTGTGGGAAACTGAACTCGACCAGGTTAATTGAATAACCTTCAGAGCCTGTGTATTCAATAGATTCCATTCCGCATCGTCCATTTTTTCTGATCGCTTTCCCAGTAATGGAAGATGAAGTTTCTTTCCATAGAGGTAGTCTTCTATCTGCATCCTCCAATAAGCAAAATTTGTGTCATTAAACTTCTCGATCCCCGATGTCATCACTTCGTCTTCGCCCATCGTTTTTCTTTCGATTCAAACAAATGCTCTGATACCAGTTGTTGTGAAAAACGGCGACAATAAAATGAAAAATGGAACGAGAAAAATTGCACACAAAAAAATACAAAAATGACACAGATTTTCGTGGTTCGACAAATTTGTCTACGTCCTCGGAGCTGCAGAGGATTTTACTACTTCAAGGAATTACACCATCGAGCGCCTCGATGTTTACAAGAAAATCTTTTTTTTCTTCTCTCCCTTCCTCTCTCTCTCTCTCTCTCTTCTTCTCTTTTTCTTAACTCTCAAGAGGACTTGGCTTGGGCTTGTGGCTTAGCTTATGACATGCCATAAGAGACTATTTATAGAAATTAGGAGAGCGGTAAGTGGGAGTTAGTTGAGCGGTAGGTGGGAAGGTAGGTGAACGGTAGGTAAGATTCTTAATTAGGAAGCTAATTAAATTACGGTGGACCGGATCTCCACTTTACCTAAGAGATTCATTTTTCAGGCTGAAAATACTAGATATTTATAACACTGCATTGTTTGGAATTATTCTTCTGATAAGTAGGCTTATGCCGATTCCTTTTAAAGCCTTCTAGAAGCAACTGATTTTTATGCTGGTAAATTCATTCAAAATTCTATAATTAACTCTATTGCATCCATATTTCTGGATATAACCTGATTTACAAGAAAAATATTCATAGTGCGTGCACCTCAAGCTTCGATGTGTGCTTTTATTTCACATTTACTATACCTCAATGGTATGCACTGTAAGTTGTTAGCGTTCTCTGCACTAATAATCAATGCAAACAATATCAAATTATCAAAGCTCCAAAAAAATTACAAATAGGCACATATTCGTTTCATGTAATTGACTGAATTTTTATGTGAGAGCCTAGAGACATGAACGTCTCTTGAGCTTTGCATGACTATCAACACTTACGACCACTGCAAGTAATCATTGTTATCTAATTAGCATCAACTAATTATCGTCATCTGTTCGACATTACCTGACTACCATCATTTTACTATCATTGCTTGACTGTTGTCGCTAGAACTTTCTCATCCAATTGTCATTATTTATTTGTTATTGTCCTACTATCATCACACGACCACCGTCTCATAACTAATATCGGGATCGTTATTGCCCAATCATCAACATCCAAGTTCCATCAACTCCTAATGCTGCATATTACTAAATCTTGTGATATAAGTGGTCTATAAAACTTCAATTATGTGATATTAAAATATTTTGTTAAAACCAGCCATTTGGATAAGAGAGGAGGGAAATTGTGTTGGCTGGCTGAAAATGTCTATTGGCATTATCAAAGGCGGGCATCTCTTATGATTTTGTTTCCACAATTTCTTTCACCCGCCCACTTGCTGGGATGACATGTAGACTTAGGGCTTCAATCAATTTGAAATTAAAATCATAACTCGAAATAGGTTCACACTGATTCGAAAAATCCAGAACAAAAAAATGAACTGATGCACATTAACAAAACAATTCTAGAAAAAAAAGACATGATTTAATGCGAAAAATCCAAGAAAGAGAAAAATTAACGGAATCACACACCAAGAAATTTTCACTATGAGGAACCAGAAATGTACAAAATTACTCACTTATAACAGCTCTATAAAATATAAAAACTTGTAAAACTTCGCTCAAATCAGATCTTTCAATCACACAAGAGAAAGCTCTCACTAGAATCCTCTTCTTTGATCTTTTTTTTGCTTCACAAAACTCTTATCGAAACACCGCACACCAGAGTTGTTTACTTATCACTCCAATCACGACATAAGAATTATAACATGAGGGAACCGCCGACGAGAGGTGATATAAATACTTCCATCACTTTGGATGAAGCGGCCCAACCAGAGGCATGCATGGTTATGCCAATTGTAGCGTAGTTATACACTTCGGTGTAGCTATATCTGTTTCAAGCATAGGCACACTGTGACAATAGACTCTATGCTCAACAATTCTCACCTCAAATTACCCAAACAATCATCAAACTTTTTCTTTATTTTACATTTTCTTGATTGCTTCATAAAATTCGAGTTAAATAGTCGATAATATCTTCTAATGNTAAGAAAAATATTCATAGTGCGTGCACCTCAGGTTTCAATATGTGATTTTATTTCACATTTACTATACCTCAATGGTATGCACTGTAAGTTGTTTGCGTTCTCTGCACTAATAATCATCCAAATTTTTCTTTATTTTACATTTTCTTGATTGCTTCATAAAATTCGAGTTAAATAGTCGATAATATCTTCTAATGTTTTAATTTTAAATTTTATCCATTAACTTTTTTTTTTTTAAAATTTAGCTTGCCTAGGGTTTCGAATTTTTCTATTTTGTAGGTTAAGTAGTTGTTTATAATATAGATTTATAATTTATTTGTTAAATCTAACTTTAATATATTAGATTTATAAAATTTTGGTTGATTTAATTGTTTACACATTTATTAAAATATGCATGATTGTTTCTAAAATCGAAAAGCATGCTATGGTGAACCCATAAATTTAGAACTCCTACTCAAATTTAATTAAATTTTAGTTTAACCTTATATTTTTCAAATTTTATCTCAGCCATCTAAATAAGATATATANTTTTGTTTGTGCCGTATTCCGTTCCGGCGAACTGACCAGCCTAAACTGATTCTGTTGTGAAAAAAGAAGACAATAAAGCAAAAAATGGAACGAGAAAAATTGCATGCAGAAAAACACCAAAACGACACACAGATTTACGTGGTTCGACAAATTTGCCTACGTCAATGGAGTTGCAGATGATTTTACTACTTTGAGGAATTACACAATCGAACGCCTCGACGTTTATAAGAAAATTTCTATTTTCTTCTCTCCCTTCCTCTCTCTCTCTTCCTCTCTTTCTCTTAGCTCTCAAGAGGACTTGATTTGGCCTTGCTTGGCTTGTGACTTAGCTCATGACATGCCATAAGAGGCTATTTATTGAAACTAAGAGAGCAGTAGGTGAGAGGTAGGTGAGCAGTAGGTGAGATTCTTAATTATGAACCTAATTAAATTGCGGTGGACCAGGTCTCAACCTTACCCAACAATTCTCCCACTTTGAGACTGGGACACTGACTGCATCACCTACTAGCTGCATCATCTACAAGTTGTACCGACCTTTTCCTCAAACATGATCTCCTCCACCTCTGCAACTCGAAACCCCTGTCTTCATGCTAGAAGACCAGTCAACTTCTCACGAGTAACACCCTCAGTGGACATATTACCATCAACGAAGCCTTGTACCACCAAGTTCTTTCTTGGGTTACTCCTGTATCTGCTTACAACTCCCACAACTTAAGCAATATCCTGCCCCTGCTGAAAGCTCTTTTCAACAAGTCCAGCCTTGTACCTCTTACTGCCACCAAACACAGTCTTCAACTGATACACCCACTTGTTGTGCAATGCCTTCTTCCTTGGTGGAAGTTCTGCCAGCTCTCAAGTCTGATTCCCTTGTAGGGAATCAGTCTCTTCCTTCTTGGTCAGCTCCCACTTGCTCGAATTCTCATCTTGCAAGATTTCTTCATAGCTCTGTGGTTCTCCGCCATTTGTCTGTACAATGTTTGATTTTCCTGCCTTTAGCGCTCTGCAACTTTTCCAAGAAACTGACGTTCTTCTGCTTCCACATAATACATCTCTAACTCATATGTCCTAGTCTGAGTAAATCTGTAGTCATATATAGTGTGTCAGTTTTCTTACCCCGAGCCAATATAAATGCTCCTTTGGTAACCTTCCAGGTGCTATCTGAGAACACTACCAAATAACCACTCTCATTGAGTTACCCAACAGAGATGAGGTTTTTCTTCAACTCATGAACGTGTCTGACTTTTTACAAAATCAATTTGCTCTTGTTAGGGACTGCAATATCAACGTTTCATCCCCTCTACGTCTAGAGGTTTTTCACCAGCCAGATATACATTACCAAAATTATCTGCAACATAATTTTGCATTAACTCCCGACGTGAATATGTATAGAAGGAAGTCCCTTAATCCAGTATCCAGTCATCAACAGAACTGTGAACTTCCAGAAATAGCGCATCCTGTATTTCTTCAGTTACAACATTAGCGTCATCATTCTCATTTTTTTTAGGATTCTTGCAGTTCCTTTTTATGTGGCCAACCTTGCCACAATTTCAGCAGGTTGTATGCGGACCTGGCTTTGATTTTGATCCTCCAAGGCTTGAGTTTCTGTCTTGTGATTCCACTTTGGAATCAACAATTAGTGTCGAACTCAGACTCGAGGTCTCACCAGAATCTTTTCTTCTCACATTCTTAACCAAAATCAAATCACGAATATCATCATATTTCAACTTAGATTTACCTGCAGCACTACTAACTGTCATCCTCATGGCTTCCCAGCTATTTGACAATGAAGCCAACAATATTAGCGCACGTATCTCATCATCAAAATCAATTTCAACAGACGACAATTGATTTGTGATAGTATTGAAATCATTTAGGTGTTAAGCAATAGAGACACATTCTACAATCTTCAAGTTGAATAACTTTTTCATCAAATACACCTTATTTGCCAATGACTTTTCATACATGCCTGATAAAACCGCCATGAAATCTGCAGTAGTCCTCTTCTTGATGACGTTGTGGGAAACTGATCTCGACCGGGTTAATTGAATAACCCCCAGAGCCTGTGTATCCAACAGATTTCATTTCGCATCGTCCATTTTTTTGATCGTTTTCCCAGTAACGGAAGATGGAGTTTCTTTCCATAGATGTAGTCTTCTATCTGCATCCTCCAATAAGCAAAATTTGTGTCATTAAACTTCTCGATCCCTGATGTCATCACTTTGTCTCCGCCCATCGTTTTTCCTTCGATTCAAACCAAAGCTCTGATACCAGTTGTTGTGAAAAATGACGACAATAAAACAAAAAATGGAACGAGAAAAATTGCACACAGAAAAACACAAAAAGACACAGATTTACGTAGTTCGACAAATTTATCTACGTCCACGGAGCTGTAGAGGATTTTACTACTTCAAGGATTACACCATCGAGCGTCTCGATGTTTACAAGAAAATCTCTTTTTTCTTCTCTCTCTCCCTCTCTCTCTCTCTCTCTCTTCTCTTTCTCTTAGCTCTCAAGAGGACTTGGTTTGGGCTTGCTTGGCTTGTGGCTTAACTTATGACATGTCATAAGAGACTATTTATAGAAACTAGGAGAGCGGTAGATGGGAGTTAGTTGAGCGGTAGGTAAGATTCTTAATTAGGAAACTAATTAAATTACGGTGGACCGGATCTCCACTTTACCCAACAGATTCATTTTTCAGGCTGAAAATACTAGATATTTATAACACTGCATTGTTTCGAATTATTCTTCTGATAAGTAGGCTTATGCCGATTCCTTTTAAAGCCTTCTAGAAGCAACTGATTTTTATGCTGGTAAATTCATTCAAAATTCTATAATTAACTCTATTGCATCCATATTTCTGAATATAACCTGATTTACAAGAAAAATATTCATAGTGCGTGCACCTCAAGCTTCAATGTGTGCTTTTATTTCACATTTACTATACCTCAATGGTATGCACTGTAAGTTGTTAGCGTTCTGTGCACTAATAATCAATGCAAACAATCTTAAATTATCAAAGCTCCAAAAAAATTACAAATAAGCACACATTTGTTTCATGTAATTGACTTAATTTTTATGTGAGAGCTTAGAGACATGAACGTCTCTTGAGCTTTGCATGACTATCAACACCTGCGACCACTGCAATTAATCATTGTTATCTGATTAGCATCAACTAATTATCGTCATCTGTTCAACATTACCTGACTACCATCATTTTACTATCATTGCTTGTCTGTTGTCGCTAGAACTTTCTCATCTAATTGTCATTATTTAATTGTTATTGTCCTACTATCATCACACGACCACCGTCTCGTAACTAATATCGGGATCATTATTGCCCAATCATCAACATCCAAGTTCCATCAACTCCTATTGCTGCAAATTACTAAATCTTGTGATATAAGTGGTCTATAAAAGTTTAATTATGTGATATTAAAATATTTTGTTAAAACCAGCCATTTGGATAAGAGAGGAGGGAAATTGATTTGGCTGGCTGAAAATGTCTATTGGCATTACCAAAGGCGGGCATCTCTTATGATTTTGTTTCCACAATTTCTTTCACCCACCCACTTGTTGGGATGACATGTAGACTTAGGGCTTCAATCAATTTGAAATTAAAATCATAACTCGAAGTAGGTTCACACTGATTCGAAAAATCCAGAACAAAAAATGAACTGATGCACATTAACAAAACAATTCTAGAAAAAAAGAAACATGATTTAATGCGAAAAATCCTAGAAAGAGAAAAATTAACGGAATCACACACCAAGAAATTTTCACTATGAAGAATCAGAAATGTACAAAAATACTCACTTATGTCAGCTCTATAAAATATAGAAACTTGCAAAACTTCGCTCCAATCAGATCTCTCAATCACACAAGAGAAAGCTCTCACTAGAATCCTCTTCTTTGATCCTTTTTTGCTTCACAAAACTCTTATCGAAACACCGCACACCAGAGTTGTTTACTTATCACTCCAATCGCGACATAAGAATTATAACATGAGGGAACTGCTGACGGCGTGACAACGACGAGAGGTGATATAAATATTTCCATCACTTTGGATGAAGCGGCCCAACCAGAGGCATGCATGGTTATGCCTATTGTAGCGTAGTTATACAGTCCGGTGTAGCTATATATGTTTCAAGCATAGGCACACTTTGACAATAGACTCTATGCTCAACAATTCTCACCTCAAATTACCCAATCAATCATCAAACTTTTTCTTTATTTTACATTTTCTTGATTGCTTCATAAAATTTGAGTTAAATAGTTGATAATATCTTCTAATGTTTTAATTTTAAATTTTATCCATTAACTTTTTTTTTTTAATTTAGCTTGATCAGGGTTTCGAATTTTTCTATTTTGTAGGTTAAGTAGTTGTTTATAATANAACCCTCAATGCTCCTTCTAGGGATAATAAATTCCTTCTTCAGAGTCATTTTCTTACAATAACAATTTATGGTATTAGGTAGTGGCTTCAAGGCTCACAAAATTCTTAGAATTGAAAAAAGATGGTGCTTTAACATCCTTTTTTTAGGCCTATTTCAAAAAAAAAGGGAAAAGAGGAACTGGGAAGATGAAGAGAGATTACAAAGAATCAAAATTGATGAATAAAATTTTCTCTAAACCCAAGCAAACTCCTTTCACATTAACGCCCTAAATTTACTAAGAATAGGCAAAAGGAGAGATAAATTTAAGAGAAAATAAGAGGCATATATTTCTTTTCTCTAATGTAGAGGAGAAAATCACAACCCAAGCAAATTTTTAGTGGTGGTGGAGTGAAATAGTGGTTCATGGAAGAATGAGAATCAAACTTTGTATCAAGAGGATTGCTCAAGATATTGCTAGGGTTGGAATAAATGAGAGCCTATGATGATATGATGGTGTTATTTATACCCATTAGGAATGAAATATGTTATAGCTGGGATAACGATGTTAGGTGGGACATATGTGCTTGGTAGGTATAACATGTTAAGTAGGAAATGTTTGGTAGGTAAGCATGTTGGGTTAGGTAAGAAATATGTGGTAAGTAAGTATGGTGAGTTAGGTAAAAGATGTGTGGTAGGTAGGCATGATGAGCAAAGAACTGACACCAATTAGAAGGTGCATGGATGCCAAGTATTCAATTGAGAAAGCAGGTAGAAGGTGCCTAGGTGCAATTTGGGTGGCACCACGGTATTAGGCTCACTGCATGATGGAGGCATATGTAGGGCTAAGGTGGCTCCTATGAGCCACAAAAATTACATGATCTCAGTTTAGCACTTGTTTTAAGCATGACAATGAAGGAGTGGGCACCAGCATTCAACACAGGTGGTGCAAAATTTTAAGCTCATTATTTTGAGAGAAGGCATGGAAGGCATAAGTGGTTCCTATATCCTACCAAAGTGTCACCTCAATTACTTCTATTCAGGTTCGACAAACCCCACGAGGCAATGTAGGAGGTGAGAGGGGTGTAGGTAGTGCTAATATTTCATAAAGGAGGCATCAATATTTGAGGTTCATGGGAAGAAGGTTTATACAATAGCAATAAAGTGCTGCAATCAAACATTAACATATACAATCCAAAATCACAAACTTAAATGAAGTTTAAACACTAATCACAAGAAAAGCATGCTAAAGTTTTTAAACAAAACACACAAAAATTCACCTAGGTTACCTCTCAAAAAGAGCTTTGTTTAATGTCCATAGCTAGATAATGTCAGATCTTTCTAATTGGGCTTACTCAAGGTCAAAATTTCTCTAAGGTTAATTCTGTCACCCCCTAAGTAAAATTCCAATCTCAGACATTATCCTAAAAAATTTAGGTGTTTTTTTTATCCTCAATATTCACAGCTCCAAATGGGTAAACATTCGCTACAATGAACAAACTAAACCACCTAAATTTTAGTTTTCTTATAAATAATTTTGGTTTTAAATTATCCAAAAAAACCTCTTGTCCAAGTTCAAAGTTTTTTGTAATGAGTTTTTTATCATACTATTTCTTCATTTGCTCTTTATAGATCCTAGCATTTTCAAAAAAATCTGGTCTAATATCCTTTATATTCAACTATCCTTATTTTTTTTTCTACTGGATCTTAAATATTATAATTGAACTCCTTAATTGCTCAGTATGCCCTGTGCACTAACTCAACTAATAAATGTCAAACTTTTCTAAAAGTCTGCCTTTATGGGGAAATTCTTAAATGTGTCTTGTAAGCTATCATATAGACTCATAAAACATCATCTAGCTTGAGAGGCCAATCCTTCATACTAAGATTAATAGTTTTCTCTAAATTTCTTTTGATCCTTTTATTGAATACCTTTACTAATCTACTATTTTGAGGATGGAAAGTAGTGTAAGTCTTATTTTTAATTCCAAATTTAGCCAAGTATCTTGATTCTCTTATTGAAAAGTAGCACCTCCAATCACTAATTATATCCCTAGTTATTCCAAAACTACTAAAAATATTCTTCTTTAAACAAAAAATAATTTGTGAATCATATTTGATTATGAAAACTATTTCAATTTATTTAGAGACATATTCAACTACTACCGAGATATAAATCTTACCTTAAGAAGGCACAAACTGACCCATGAAATTTATCCCCACAATATTAATTATTTCTATCTCCAAAATGTAATTTAAGGGCATCTCATCTCTTTTCAAAATATTGTCTCACATCTGACACTGATTACATATCTTAATATAATTATTAACGTCCTTAAACAACATTAGTTAGCAAAATTCATATTGTAAAATCTTAGAAGTTGTTCTAAATCCTCAGAAAAGCCCTCCAAAGTTATAATGTGGACTAACTTTAATAATCTCTTGTACTTCCTTTAGTGGGACACTCCTAATATTTTTATCCTTACACCTTTTAAACTAGTAGGGATCATCTTAAAAGTAAACTTTGACATCAGAAATAAACATCTACATATGTCTATACATCATATTAAAATGACAAATATCATTAACAATGTAGTTCATTGTGTTAGCATACCAGGAAATGTTTTGTTTAGAAATGAAAAACAACTATTCCTAAGGAATGTTTTCATTATTTTCTTCAAGAATTTTTTAGCAACTTTCCTATTTTAATATGGAAATGTAATCAACTACCTAGTTTTCATTTTATTTCTTATCGACTATCTCTATTAAAGTTAATATAACATAAATATCTAACAAATCAGTTAAGGTTTAGCATCTTCCTTAACTACAAGATATTTAATTATAGTGTCATAATATAGACTTTAACTTTAATGCCTATCGTGTAAGACCTAAACTTATCAAATGCAAAAACTATTAAAAGTAACACATTCTCTATAGGGAAATTATTCACGCATGCTTAATTTGGAGTCCTACTTGTATAGTATATCATATTTAAAACTTATCCTTATGTTATTCTAACACTGCTTCTACAACATAATCATCAACATCACACATAAGCTCAAATAGAATATCCTACTTTGGTGCAACAATAACTTATGTAGTCAATAATATTTTTTAAACACTCAAAGGTTGTCATTTTCCATCAAAACTCAAAAACATATATTTTTCTAAAAAATGACATAATAATTTGAATAACTTAAAAAAATCATGAATATATTTATGCTAGAATCCTGCATGCCCAAGAAAACTGATAATCTCTCTCATAGATATGGTTAAAGGTAATTTTTTATAACTTTAATTTTAGCTTAATCTACTTTCATCCCTTTCTCTAATAACTTATGCCCAAGTACAACCCCTTCAAAAAACAAAAATTGATATTTTTTCCAATTTATCACTAGATCAATCTATTCACACCTTTACAAAACCTTTGCTAAACTTGCAAGAAAAGCATCGAAGGACATGTCAAATACATAGATATTATCCATTAAAGTTTTCTATCTTTTTTCTATAAAACTTGAAAAGATCATCATCTTACATCTCTTAAGAGTAACAGGGGCATTACAAAGTCCAAAAGGAATTCCCTTGAAGGAAAAAGTTCCATAAGTACTCATAAAGGTGGTTTTACCTTGATCACTTAGAGCTATAGCAATTTGATAATCTAGAATATATATCTAGAAAATACTAGTAAGGCTGCCCTATCAAACTATCTAACATAAGGTCAATAAAGGGAAAGAAAAAATGGTCTTTTATAGTGACTTTATTTAGTTTCTTGTAGTCTATGAATATTCTCCACTCTGTGACATTCCGGATGGGTGTAAGTTATATTTAGCTATTTCCCACTACAGGCACACCTCTTTTATTAGGAACACCAAAAATCAGGTTAGCCCATGCACTATCCAAAATAGATTAGATGATTCTTGCTTCTAAACACTTTAATATTTATTTTTTCACCGCTTCTTTCATAACAAGGTTTCATCTCCTCTGAGGATCAGCTTTAGGTTGATGATTTTCTTCCATCACAATCATATGCATGCATGGTGAAGGGCTAATTTCATTCATGTCTGCTATAGTCCACCCAAAAGCTTTCCTAAAACTTTTCAACACACGAATCAACTTTGCCTCTTTCAGTTCAGCCAACTGAGAGACAATAAAGATAGGCAAACTAGAAAATCTATTATAAGTACTTAGTTTAAATTTCAAGGAAGATTACTAAGTTTTAATTTGGGGGCCTTAACTACATATGGTATTGAGGGCTTAGCATTTTTTCAGGTGTCCAAAATTTCAAACCTATCCCTCATCACTTCAGGGATCACTTCTAATAGTAGTTCAAATTCTTCTTAGAGTTCTTGATATCTTCCTCTGCCAAGTCTTGCTCTACTAGGTCAACCTTAAATGTGTCTTGAATTTGACTTCTATCAACCCATCCACCAATTCTAAATTATACTAAGAGGTTTGACTAGATTCACGAGGGAATTTAATTGATTTCAAAATATTGAATCTCATTTCTTGGTCATTAACCCCCATAGTCAACTCCCTCATCTGAACATCAATCACTACTCTTTCTATAGCCATAACAATTCTACCTAATATGAGCTTCTTATCTTCCTCCATTCCTTGAACTACAAAATAAAAAAGATGATAAATTTATCCACCTTAACCAACACAATCTGTATAACCCTTCTATAATATGTAAGAGATTGGTTAGCAAGTTGGAGAGTTAAATGGTAGGTTATACTCCTTCTAGTTCTAATCTCCAAAAAATTGATAAAGGCATAAGATTTATGCTAGATCCTATATCACATAAAATTTTCACCAAAAAAAGTTGTTTTAAAACACAAATGATGTAAATCTATATGGGTTCTTAAGTATATGAGGGAATTTCTTTTTGAGAAAAAACACTAGACACCTCGCTTTGGGCTACGATCTAAAATCACCTTGTTTTCTTTTTTTAGTGAGAATATCCTTCGTAAAATTGAAATGTCTAAGAATTTGCTCTAAGGCTTTGGTGGAATTAATGTTAATTGTAAGCTTCTTAAACGCTTTCAAAAACCTCAAAAATTGTTGATCCATCTTATGTTTTGGTACTATGGGAAAAAATGGTGGTGATCTTTCTAGTACTTTTCTAGCATGTGAGTTTGTTTCTAAGTCACCGATAAGTATTTCAATAGATTTTTTGGGCTAAGGTGTAACTTCTTCTAAATTAGGCACCTTGCTAGTCACTTCTTCCAACTCCTTTCCACTTCTTAACTTAATGGCTTTTACCAGCTCATTTTCTTTATCTTTAGGGTTCCTTTATGTGTTACTAGGTAGAGTCCATTGGGTCTATTGCTTAGTTGTTTTCTATCCACCCTAATTAATTTTCAATATTTGTAGCTTGGACATAAGAATTGATTCCCCATTTATAACATAAGTTATTTTAGAGATAATTTATTATTCTAAAATTTTGTATTGGAAGTGAATCCAGGTGAGTAGGTCGGTTTATAAATTCTAGTGTTTTGAATATTTCAATTTTCTAAAGGATTCAGTTGCTATTGTTGGGTTCCTACACCTTGGTTGTTATTATCGTTGTTAAGGTTTGGGTGGTTTTTTTTGCCTAGATTGTAGGTTTTGGAGCACGGGTAATTGTTCATGTTGGTTATAGTAATCATGGATTCTACAAGTCTAACACTAGAATCAACTAGTTGTTCATAAGCATTTTTCTCTATTATCATTAATCCTAGTATGGAATTCAATCCTCAAAGGTCTAACTTCTTAGATATTTTAGCTGCTTGTAAAGTTAGGATTGCTAGCACTTCTGTTTCATGCACACTAGCTACCTTCCTAAAATTGACTTTATTTATATGTCATTGAAAATTATTTAATATTGTATCCCAAATTAGTGAATAGGCTTCTTCAAATGTCCTTGACATAGGTGACCCATCTATTGAAACATTTATTATAGATCTCAACAAACCCTACAATCCATTATAAAAGGTCAGAATTAAAAGCTAATATGGTAATATATGATGTCACATTTCCTAAGTATTTACTTAAATCTCTCTTAAGCTTGATATATTGATTCTACATCTAATTGGGTGAGTGACATAATTTAATTCCTAAATTTTATTATTTTAGATTGAGGGAAGTATTTGGCCAGAAATTTTTTAGCTAATTCATTCCACGTAATAATTAAGCTTCGTGTTAAGGAGTTTAGCAATATTTTGGTCTATCGCTAAGTGAAAGAGCGGAAAAGCCCCAGTCTAATGGTGTATTTAGAAACACCATTACACCTAAATTTAACACAAATTTATAAGAAACTAGCTAAGTCGAGGTTGGGGTCTTCTGTAGGTGATCCCCCAAAATGATTTTTTTGCATCATCTAGATAATATCTGTTTTCTGTTCAAATAAAGTTTCTTCTTTGATAGGATTGTTAGTACTTGAATTAATCTCCTTTACCATTTGGTTGGCAAACTCTCTAAGTGGTTTAGGCATAATATTGGGCCTAGAAATGTTAGTTTCTTCTTGAGGTAAAATTGTCTTCTCTCTTATTGTTTTTCTATGTCTTTTTTTGTGATTTTTTTAGTACATTGAAGTTTAGGGTTAAAAGGTACTAAATTAGCTAATACATCTTACATATGAAAAATTAGGGCTAATAAGTGAGAGACCCAAACGCTAATAGAAAAAAACAATTCACAATAGATAAACTACTCATAAGCAGTAATACATACCAAAAATTATAAATAAAATATAACACATAATTTTACAATCTCAAAATGCAGTAAAATAGGAATGCCAAATTAATGTAAGAAATAAGAAGTACAAAACATGATACATTTTTGGATATTCTAACTCAAAAATAGAAAAATAGCTATAACAAAGTAAGACAAGACTATATTTAAAGGTACTAAATTAGCTGATAAGTCTTACACATGAAAAATTAGGGCTAATAAGTGAGAGACCCTAACACTAATAGAAAAAAATAATTCACAATAGATAAACTACACATAAGCAGTAATACATACCAAAACATATAAATGAAATATAACACAAAATTTTACAATCTCAAAATGCAGTAAAATAGGAATGCCAAATTAATGTAAGAAATAAGAAGTACAAAAAATGATACATTTTTGGATATTCTAACTCAAAAATTGAAAAATAGCTATAACAAAGTAAGACACAACTATATTTGAATTTAAAACATAATGGTTCAACTAAAATCTTCATCAAATCAAAAATTCAAAGTCGTTCCATGCCAATGGTGCCAAAAATTGGATATGAATGAAATACTTCAAAGCACTAGGCAATAAATGCAGGTATATGTATCATTCAAGCATTGCACCTCCTTGATATTCCTTGGAGCCACCATGTCTCTCAACACCTTGATTTTTTATGGATTTGCCTCAATTTTGCAATGAGTAACCATGAATCCCAAAAACTTTCCTGATGTGACTCCAAAAGCAAACTTAATTAGGTTAAGCCGCATGTCGTGCTGACGAAAGAGTTGGAAACACTCCTCCATATGAGAATATGTTGGGATGCTTCAAGAAATTCTTACTCCTCCAGATGATTCCTTTAGAGAAGAACTACATATTCCAGCCTTTACTCATCAGAGAGTAGGGAATCAAGTTGTACTGTTCTCAAGGGGTGTTCATCAAAGAGCAAGACATGGATGAAGTCTTCCATAAAAGAAGCTTGTTGACATACAACTTCTTCTCGAAGATCAAAGTTATCGATTTAAGTGTTGTTGATGGGCATCGCTGAGCTTGCCTATGGTAGCATGATTTTTCTATTTGTTGATCTCCTCACACAATGTTGTTCCTTGCCGGGGTTAGAAACTTGAGCTTCAGGTGTATTATAGAAGCCACCATGCTAAATATGGATTACAGGGGTCTTCCAAAGATGGCTTTAAATTTTGATTTTGACTTTGCAAGGACGAACTGGATTGAGTGGACTGTTTGTTGAGTAAAATCTCCCAAGACAATCGAGAGATTTATTGTTCCCTTGATCCTTAATGGCCGACTATCAAAACCATATAATGGTCTAGTTGCAGGTTGAAGTCTTTCTCTTATCAATCTCAAACTAAGGAACGTGGAATAGAATAAGATGTTGTTGCCTTTATGTATGTTGCCCCCCCCCCCCAAGTAGGAGCATTATCA
>JXCR01146101.1:60282-132807 GCA_002079205.1 Phalaenopsis hybrid cultivar
GACGGCGCCCTTAAGGCCGCCGACGGCGAGATCGACGGTTATGCCTACTCAAGCTTTGGATAAGGTCAAATTTTGAAGGGATGCTTAGACAACTCTTGAGAAAGCTCATCCACAACTTTAAAAGAAGATTTTGACTGAAAATTAGAGAGGCCCTGAAGAGTCTAGAGGTTCTGGAGAGTCTAGAGGCTGTGGATGTTAGAGAGGTCCTAGAGTATATAGATTTTCCATTAGTGTGTAATATTTGTGAGGATTTCTTCGAGAGATTGTAAGAGTGGAGGGAAAGTGAGAGATTTCTTCCTTCTTACTACTTCGAAAAGGAACTCTGTGTGCTGTAAAAAAAGGAAGAGATTCAGAGGAACTTCGAGGAGTGTTCTTGGGGAGAAATTAGAGATGTTATTTACTTGTTGTAGTTTGTATGACTTCGATTTTATATATGAATTCAGAGTTTTGTTGTGTTTTCCCCATGCATTCTGAGTAGTTTTCTCTGTTTTTCTCTTTGTCTCAAGATTTGTGAAATAGTGATTTGAATTTGAGAAGTCATGAAAATGTTTAAGAAATTGTGATGATCTTTTCACTTCGATATTAATTTACTTTCAATATGGCTAATTGATTTGTTAAAATATGTTAAGTTTTACAACTAAAGTGAAGATTACATCCAAGATTCAGGGAGGTCAAAGCCCTTGGAAGTTGGGTGTAAATAAATAGGGAAATAATATTATCGGGCGTAGAATTGAAGATTTTAGAGTGACAGACTAAAATCCCCAATTCAGTCATATCGTTTGGGTGCTGAAGTGTAGATGTTAGCCCTCAGGTGAGAGGAACGTGGGAGCTCCGAAGTGAGAGCCGGTATCCTCCCAACCCAGCCGCAGATTTAGTAAACAAGCATAAGATTAGTCAATGTTTTTTATGTCTGAACCAAAGAGTAAAGAATAGGTATGCTCCTATTTGACACAATATAAATTGAACTAATTCATTTTATCCATTAAATAGGTATGCTCCTATTTGGCACAATACAATTTGAACTGATTCACTTTATCCATTCACTATCTTGATAAGAAGAAGGATGCTTTCTTATATATTAAATATCACAATTAAACCCTACTTACTATCATTAGTTATTTATTAGTTATTAAAATTTTCTATTTATTTTAATTGTCTATTCGTGACAGATAAGTAAATTGAACGTCGTTATTGTGATTAAAGTATTGCTTTTCTAAAATCTTAGTCCGTAATTCTAAACTACTCCCTGTGGGAGCGACATCTAAGACTCCATTAGAGCCCTATATTACTTGAGCGATACGTATACTTGCGTTGATAAGTGTGACTTTACAATTATTGAATATTTAATACGTCTATATTTATCTTATATTTTATTGCATATATAAAGTCGCTGTCAAGTTCCGACGATGCTCTAGCGATCTTCTTGAATGTATGCAGAAGCTCTCCTTCATTGTAGGAGAGTCGATGTCTCACTTCTTCATTAGTACAGCTCCTCCTCAAGAAAATCTCCTCACACACTCAAGGAAAGTGGTGGAGGAAGATGAAGGAGATGAGGAAGAAAAGGGATTTTATAGAAAATTATGAAGAAGATGAAGAAGGTTATAGGAAGCCAGTGCTTCTTCCGACCTATCTCCAAAGCTCTTGACCATAAGGAAGCTCCCAAGTTATTCTCCAACAAGAAGATGAAGAAGAGTTTCAAGGGAAGAAGAAGCTTCCTATAGGATGTCAAAATGCTGAACTCAGTTTTGGAGAAGCTAACGGGAAGAAAAACCAAGAACCCAAATATTCTGCTCTTTTTGTAAAAAAGATAGCTTACCACCTCTTTTAAGGTCCTTCTAAAAGGAGTTTAATTAGTCTTTTATCTTTCCCTAAGAAAATCTCCCCATGGACCAATAAATCCCTGTAATTTTAGCTGCCTAGGGTGGTGTTTTGGCCTCCAAATGATGAAAATCTCAAGAGAAAATCGAGTCCAGGATTTGGACTGGCGTCTAGTTGTCGCGACCCTGGTGCCTAGGCATTGGGCCGAGTGTCTAGGCTCCAGGTGCCTACTTTCCAGAGCCTCGAGTTGAAATTGTAATTTCATGGTAGATTGGGCACCTACACGCTGAGGTTTGATGCCTACTTTCCAGCCTCTCGGGTTGGAAACAACATTAATCGAGCGCCTATACATCAGGGGTCTGAAACTTAAGCATTAGGGGCTGACACTTACTATATGTTTTCTCTCTTTTAAGCCCCATGGGGGTTGTTTTGAGCACCTAGGCACCAGTCTAGTCCTAAAATCTAGTTTTTTACCAAAAAACATGCGACGAAGTCTATTTTTATCAGCCTTTCATTAAGGGATTTATTATCGACAGTCGCCCTGGACCACTACGCGTAAGGGCATTCTAAACTCTAATTTTCCAGGAAACATCTATGGGGATCTTTTAGGGGTTCCTTTGAGCACGTGAGACACCATATGGATATGTCTTGGTCTCAAAACACAATAATGGACATCAAACATGTCTCATGTCTCGAATGAGCCCGTCCAACAGTGAATTCTTCTAGGTAAGGTTAAATCAGGCCCTGATTTCGTGCTTCGAACACGTACTAGGGGAATCAAATGGATGTCTTGAGCTATGTGAAGCAATAAATGAGCAGTGAATTATCCCAAGCCCATCTAGTGGACACCCTATACGTGTGACATCAAAAATTGATGCCAACCTACACACCTGGCAGTTGATTTACATATTTAACATTTTTGCCAAATGCTGAAGTGTCAACTGTCACGTTCTCGAGAGGGAAAACTATATCCTTAGACTAAGCCACTGAGTTTTCCATGCTAGTGATCCTTGGGATGGAACAAATAACTAAAGAAAGGATCAACATCGGAGGGCTGACACTTGTTCTTGACCATTTATGAGATGCATGACACTCACATTGTCATCTTACTTGGTCATGCAATGGATAGATTGTGTACCATACAGTAAGAGATTTATTATTCTTTCTCTCAATTTCTAAAATTTATTAAAGGTGGGAGTAGGGCAGCAAATCAACTGAGCGCTTGATAAGCTACTCGTAGCTCAACTCGATTAGAGCTCATTTATGTTGGTTTGATTAACAACTTAGTCTAGATATTTTAATAAATGTTAGATTGTTAAATGAACAACTTCTTATTTGACTTATTTATTTTGGCGAATAATATAATTTAAACCTCGTAAACAAGCATGTTAAGAAGCTCAATCAACGGTTTCATTTAAAGTTTATAAATAAGCTTGTAAATTAATTCGATTTAATGCTTATGAATGAGATTGTTTTAAGTTTAATTTAAAGCTTGTGCAAAAACTTAGTTAAATCTCAATTTACAATTCATTTATATTAAATTAAATTAAAACATTGATTCATAATACATAAAACAAGAAAAAAATTTTATTTGCTTAGTTTTTCTACTATTTATGCATCTAAATGTCTATTTTAGCTTTTCATAGAGTAGCTCATTCATTGAAAAGCTCATTTGTTTTTGTAAGTTCAACAAACATTGATGTGTGCTAGAAGATTTACAGCGGTAGAGCAATGTATTATCGTTTTAACGTTGCATGGGAATTCCACACACACTCAGATAAAAGATAACTGATAGAGATACTAGAAGTTTTTACATGAAAAACCCATAAAAAAATTCACAGGCCTGATTTAGCTGAAGTGATCCAATATAATCTAAAGATTTCAAGTATGTTTCCTTATCCTATTGACAAGAAATTGTTACACAAACTTCTGAGCTACAAAGTCGATGCACGGATAAACTCATCATAAGAAGTGAGCAGAGCCCGTCGTTGTTCGACGACGACCAACAAGAGTTGAAGGTTGTTAATGACCAGTGGTAGGCAACGATAGGTGAGCGGTGGTCGGTAACAATCGGTGGCGAGGTGACGTTGAACTTCAACTCTTTCTCTAAACTTCAAGCACTTTTTTAGGATTCAAGCTCCTCATTCTTTATTAGAGGGGTAGGGTTTTATTTATAGAGTTCCAATTGCAATTAATGAAGGAGTATAAACCACTTTGCTCGAATGGACCGGAGAGATTCCCTCGATAGACAATATTTGATCGACATTTGAGAGCCTTAACAATGTTAGATTTGAGTGATTTTGAGCTTGTTGGATTGGTCTTGCTGAGACGCTTGATTTGACAATAAGATTATCCAATTTGACATTCACGCAATCACGCTACTTTCTGATTATGCCCGAAAAGCTTTCAAAAGTGGTTTGCTGGCTTGATCAGAGCTTGATTTGACTTAGATTCGATCAATTTTGGTATCAATGGGTGTGCTCATTAAGCTGGTCAGTTTGACTGTATATTCGCTTGAATAGGAGCTCTAGACGACTCTTAATCAAAATTTGATCATTTATTACTCAAAAGATTACCTCGAGATTCGTGCAATACCTTGAGATTCATGCTGAATATTTGAAATTTGTTGATGGTTTATCAAGTATCTAATTTATAAGCCCGATAAAACTCATTTGACCAGAAAATAAATAGTCGAATTATGGTACTTACTACTTTGTTTGATAAATTTCATTTTGTTTGAAATTAAATAACACTAATTTTAATTTGCTTAATAAAGATCGTTTTGATGTTAATTAAGTAGCTCAATAGTACTAGGCTTTAAACTTCTCATTAATGTGTCGATTATTAACAATATGAAACGAAGATGAATCAAGCTCAAAGAATTAGAAGGAAAAATAAATTATGTTTGAATATAAACAGAAAATCTCGCTTAGAGCTCAAGCTCGGATTTTATAAATAAGCTAAAGCTTGAACACAACTTTGGCCACCTCGGCTGGGCTCATTTTGCAGCCCTAGGAGGGAGGTCATTTGAGGTAATATAAATAGATGTGCCCTCCCACCTTCACGAGGGATGGGAGGATTCTTTTTTCTTTGATCATCTCTTTGTAAATGCAGGGTTAGGTTTTAGAGAACATGTAGGTTTATTGCTTCTGCATCATTCCAACATAGGTCTCTTTTCGAGTTATGCGAGACCACGAAGAATACAAGATCTAACGTCCAAAATATAACACAACATATGCCATTTGTAACTCATGATATATGTACGAGCTGAATTAGTTCAATTGGATAAGAGCTCATAAAATTTTTATTTAATTTTCTGTGTAAAAATTATAATATTTTTCTTATAATTCTTCTTTCATTTACGTATAAAACCAAAAGGTTATGAATTTTATTGTACGTAAAAATATATATACAATTAATTGTAAAATTAAAAAAAAGGTAAATATTTTGTGTAAAAAGTTTTTTTAAACGGATAAATTTTACGTTTTTGGAAGGTTAAAAATGGGCGCCTTTGTGTTGTAATTTTTGTGTCATTAGAATATGTGCCGATGCGGATGTGGCCGCATATAAGATTCGGGATCGGATTCGAGTAAGCGAGCCTGATAAAATACACCGCAATTTCCACATGCTAATAGTGTTAGGCTTAGGTCGCAGATGGCAGAGGCGAAGGAGCGTGAACACATCCCGAATCGAAGGTGAAATTATCGGGGAAAGCAGGCTGGCATGGAGCACAATCGCACTAAAAATTGCCGAGTGGGTCGGAACATTCTATGTGGATAAGGGAGAATCTAACCTTCCCGCACGAAGAAATGCGCTCAGCGAGGCAGGTTAGATTCGTAATAAATAATAATATTTTGCATTGTGGGGTCCAGGAAAGAATCAAAATTTATTCGCTTTATAAAAGTGATTTGGCGTTTTGTTGACTATTTAATGCCTTGACTAAACTGCTTTGAAGCTAGTCAACCAGGTGTGAGTCAGCCGAAAGAGCAGTACCGACCCACTTCTCCGCCTTCGACCGCTCGTTAATTATTGTTTCTTGAAATTTGGAGTGCCTCGTCTCAATTTCATAGGGAGTGAATCCAAGTCATTAGTCCTAAATCTATTGAATAAGATATTATATAATGTGATGATAATATATGTTTATCTTTATTTTAAGGAAATTATATAAAATATTCTCACTATTTTATATGTATAAGCCTATTGCTCAGTTATTCTTTGGTTCAATTCACCAAGTTTGATCGACTTCAGGTCAAGAGGACCGGTTCAATCAACTATGTTTGGTCTGCCTTGTCAGTTAAATGATCTAGATATCGAATCTTAATAATAGGCGGATGCACTTTTGGACATCCCTAGATGTTGAGATATTGGATTTTTCTTTATACGTTTCTGACCAAACGACTCATACTTAGATCATTTGGTCGTTCTTTTTGTCCTCCTCGTGGCTCGATTGACTTTAGGATTGTTCATTTTGGCTTGCTTAATTGCATTCCGTCGAATAAGTGAGTATCACATTCTTCTGTATGGAAGTCCTCCCTCATCTTACTCTTATTCTCTGGACCGTTAGATCTCTAAAATATCAATGCTGACACATATTTCATATATAAAATACTGTGAACATTGTTTTGTTTTAATTGAATTCCCTCAAATTTTTTCTTTTTTTATGTAAGAAAAATAATCTCAAAGAGCAATATGCGTGGTTCAAATTGGCTACATCAGTGTGAGAAAGTACACCTTTAACCACTATATTAGAGGTAAGTTTGCAATTTTTCTAAGAAAATGTAAACCCAAAAAAAAAAAAAAAAAAAAAAAAAAAAAAAAANAAAAAAAAAAAAAAAAAAGAAAAAAAAAAGACATTAAAATACAAAATGAAACTAAAACTCAGAGTCTTCTTTAAGAAAATAATATATGCACAAGAGAAAATAGAAAGAAATGCTCGGACCCAGGGAAAATTCATAATAATAAAAATCCATCTAGCTAATGATGGATCTGTTTCTAGTGAGGCTATACAAATAAATAAATGCAATAATTGAAGATTTTGAGAAGCAAGTGCAAACATTAAAGATTGTTTAATCTATAAGCATATATATATATATGTATGTATGTATGTATGTATGAATGTATAGTGTTCATGATTTTGGTTTCAGCAATATGGAAATGACATCATTTTATTCCATAATTTGAGTGGATATGTTTATCAAATGGGAAGAAAATGAAATTATATTAATGAAAATAAGTAAGAGAATGAATGATTGCGATGAAGAAAATAGGGGGCCGTCCACATGAATCATTCGCTTAATTTGTGGTGTTTAGAAATTCATAAGAATAGAATAATTTTTTTTTTATCATACACCACTACAATATTTTGTGGCACATGGTTTGGCAGGGGCACCTTTCAAATATTTCTTTCCATATTTTTCAACTGATATTATTTTTAAAATTTTCAAGCATTCTTTTTAAGTTATTTTTATTATACAATGCTTGCTCTGCAGGTATTTAAGTGTATTAATTACGACAACAGTATTTAAGGAGAGAATATTACATACATGCAAGCGCATGTACATCCATGAGCATGATGCACCTAAAAATAATAATAATAATAGAACCACTGAGACCCCTTTACATTTACACCTTTGAACGTACGTATTATTTGCTCCATGTCATTCTTCAAACAATAGTGTTTAATTTCTAACTACATAACTAACGCTGGATTGGGGTCCATTTAATTTTAGATGATCATATTTTTAGCATAATTAAAACTTCTGTTTCGACTACTAAAGATGAAGCTTAGATGGTTATCTGGAAGTATAATCTTTAAAGCATTTGATTCACATATTGCACATGAAAAATGGGCTAGCAATTATCCGAAAGAAATTTAATAGTCAAGAAGAGAAGAGCACGAGATTCAAAATCATACTAGCATCAAGAGTCATATGTGAAATGTAATTTAATTAAGTCTAATCATATTTTAATATGATGAGCTTGTTCATATAAATCAAATCAATTTCAGATAAGATCTTCTTAAAATCACTGCAATTAAACCAATTTCAAATAAGATCTCTAAATTACCGATATATATATAATGGAATGTTTTTTCCTTTGTGAAGACTAGGAGCTGATTAGGCAGAGTAATTATTAAAATGAATCTAAATAGTGCGGTAAACATCATCCATTTTAAAAAAGTTCGAAAAGGAATCGGTTTAATGGAGTAAAAAGTTGCTGCTAATTACTGATAATAACATTAACTTCAATTATATCCATAAATGGGTTCTTGTTGGTTGCTTGAATTAGTGGTATAATATAAATGAAATACTCTTGTACATAAAGAACTATGTCAGCACAAATCTCAAAGTAGATAGACAGTTCAGAAAGAAGATGCGGACGATCGGGCATAGTTCCGAATGAATATTGGCGAAGGAAACACCTTGTCCGAACGATCTGAAGAAGGTGCTAGAAGAAACTCCCGCAAGACAGCAATCAACCTTCAAAACGATCGACGGGGAGCACTTTTTCAGACTATATATCGATCGAATCAATGTTTGTCAGGAGATCGGTAACTCTCATCAACCGAATCGGCCTCAGTCTTATTAGATACAAATAACTTTGTAATTACCAAAAAAACCCCTTTAAAAATTAATAATGAGGGAGTTGATATGAACATTTGTAATATTGGGACATAGGTCTATAAATAGGGGTTCATATCATCAATAAGACAGTCTTTTTTTCCAGTCTAGTATTGTTCTCTCTCACCTAATCACTTCCTAACTGAAGTAAAAAAAACGAAAAAAATCTCAAAAAGAATGAAGAACACGGGGAATTTTATGAGGTTTGGCAATTTGTGCCTACGTCCTCGGAAGATGCGATTTCACTATTCCAAAAAAGTTCAGTACATATCGATAGAGTTACACACCGAATGTATTGATAAAACCCACAAATAAATTTACTAAAATACTCATGTACCGTACCAATGGGGCGTTGCCCCCGCACTCCCAACTCACTTAATGAAACTCCCCCGATTGGACAAATGCTTCCACTCCACTCCACTCGAGAGTTCTGTTTTGCTGGCTCACCTCGTTCCACTCCAGCATCTGTCTTTTATCTGGTACATAACTCTAACAAAAAGTTACATTTCTTAGGTGTGTTTTCCAGACAATTTCAGATTCAACAACTAGGTTTTTCAAAATTTTGATCTTTAGTTGGATGAAAATAAAATATAATGCAAAATTGTATTCAATTTTAAATTCATTCTATACACTGAAAATTGAAATTCATGATCTTATAATTTAAATGGTTATTCGAAATCTAATGATTTACAAATATATTATAATTTGGGAAAATAATTGAGCCACTGTGAGTTGCTTGACAAGGCTTCCTTCCTGCCACTCCCCATCTAAATTGGGCCAATAGCCTCCCCCAAGTTGATGTTGTCGTCTTCTACTGCAAGCAGCTACTGTCATTGGTTGTCACCAACAATACTTTATATTGATTATATTTCTCTTTAAACCAAGCATAAAAGCGTAATATTTTTTATTTATGTTAAACCCAAATAATTTTAAAATATTTCAAATACATTATGTTTTGTTTGTACGGTATTCCTTTCTGACGAATTGACCAACCTAAACTGATTCTGTTGTGAAAAAAGACGACAATAAAACAAAAAAATGGAACGAGAAAAATTGCACGTAGAAAAACACTAAAACGACACACAGATTTAAGTAGTTCGACAAATTTGCCTACGTCCATGAAGCTGCAGATGATTTTACTACTTCGAGGAATTACACAGTCGAACGCCTCGACGTTTACAAGAAAATCTCTATTTTCTTCTCTCTCTCTCTCTCTCTCTCTCTTCCTCTCTTTCTCTTACCTCTCAAGAGGACTTGGCTTGACCTTGCTTGGCTTTTGGTTTAGCTTATGACATGCCATAAGAGGCTATTTATAGAAACTTGGAGAGCAGTAGGTGAGCGGTAGGTGAGATTCTTAATTATGAAGCTAATTAAATTGCAGTGGACCGGGTCTCAACATTACCTAACAATTCTCTCACTTGGAGACTGGGACACTAACTGCATTACCTACTAGCTGCATCATCTACAAGTTGTACCGACATTTTCCTCAAACATGATCTCATCCACCTCTGCAACTCGAAACCCCTGTCTTCATGCTAGAAGACCAGTCAACTTATCACGATTAACACCCTCAGTTGAAATATTACCATCAACGAAGCCTTGTACCACCAAGTTCTTTCCTGGGTTACTCCTGTATCTGCTTATAAATCATACAACATAAGCAATATCCTGCCCCTGCTGAAAGCTCTTCTCAACAAGTCCAGCTTGTACCTCTTACTGCCACCAAACACAGTCTTCACCTGATACATCCACTTGTTGTGCAATACCTTCTTCCTTGGTGGAAGTTCTGCCAGCTCCCAAGTCTATAGGGAATCAGTCTCCTCCTTCTTGGTCAGCTCCCACTTGCTCGAATTCTCATCTTGCAAGATTTTTTCATAGCTCTGTGGTTCTCCACCATTTGTCTGTACAATGTTTGATTTTCCTGCCTTTAGCGCTCTGCAACTTTTCAAGAAACTGACGTTCTTCTGCTTCCACATAATACATCTCTGACTCATGTATCCTCATCTGAGTAAACATGTAGTCATACATAATGTTTCGGTTTTCTTACCCAGAGCCAGTACTAATGCTCCTTTGGTAACCTTCCAGGTGCTATCTGAGAACACCACCAAATGACCACTCTCATTGAGTTTCCCAACAGAGATGAGGTTTTTCTTCAACTCATGAACGTTTCTAACTTCTTACAAAATCAATTTGCTCTTGTTAGGAAGTACAATATCAACGTGTCTCATCCCCTCCACGTCTAAAGCTTTTCCACCAGCCAGATATACCGTCTCAAAATTATCTGCAATATAATTTCGCATTAACTCCCGACGGAAAGATGTATAGAAGGAAGTCCCTTAATCCAGTATCCAGTCATCAACAGAACTGTGAATTCCAGAAATCGTGCATCTTGTATTTCTTTAGTTATAACATTAGCGCCATCATTCTCATTTTTCTTAGGATTCCTACAATTTCTTTTTATGCGTCCAACCTTGCCACAATTCCAGCAGGTTGCCTGCTGACCTGCTTTGATTTTGATCTTCCACGGCTTGAGTTTTTGTCTTGTGGTCTCTTTCTGGAATCAACAATTAGTGACGAACTCAGACTCGAGGTCTCACCAGAATCTTTCCTTCGCACCTTCTCAACCAAAATCAAATCACGAATATCATCATATTTCAGCTTAGATTTATCTGCAGAACTACTAACTATCATCCTCATGGCTTCCTAGCTATTTGACAATGAAGGCAACAATATTAGTGCACGTATCTCATCATCAAAATCAATTTCAACAAACGATAATTGATTTGTGATTGTATTGAAATCATTCAGATGTTAAGCACTAGAGACACATTCCACCATCTTCAAGTTGAATAACTTTTTCATCAAATGCACCTTGTTATTCGCTAATGGCTTATCATACATGTCTGATAAAGCCGCCATGAGATCTGCAATAATCATCTTCTTGATGACGTTGTGGGAAACTAATCTCGACAGGATTAATCGAATAACCTCCAGAACCTATCGATCCAACTGATTCCATTCCGCCTCGTCCATCTTTTCTGGTCGTTTTCCTAGTAACGGAAGATGAAGTTTCTTTCCATAGAGGTAGTCCTCTATCTGCATCATCCAATAAGCAAAATCTGTGCCATTGAACTTCTCGATCCCCGATGTCATCACTTCGTCTCCGCCCATCGTTCTTCCCTCGATTCAAACCAAAGCTCTGATACCAGTTGTTGTGAAAAACGACGACAATAAAATAAAAAATGGAACGAGAAAAATTACACACAGAAAAATACAAAAAACGACACAAATTTACGTGGTTCGGCAAATTTATCTGCGTCCACGGAGCTGCAGAGGATTTTACTACTTCAAGGAATTACACCGTCGAGCGCCTCAATGTTTACAAGAAAATCTCTATTTTCATCTCTCCCTTCCTCTCTCTCCCTCTTCTTCTCTTTCTCTTAGCTCTCAAGAGGACTTGGCTTGGGCTTGCTTGGCTTGTGGCTTAGCTTATGGCATGTCATAAGAGACTATTTATAGAAACTAAGAGAGCGGTAGGTGGAAGTTAGTTGAGCGGTAGGTGGGAAGATATGTGAGCGGTAGGTGAGATTCTTAATTAGGAAGCTAATTAAATTGCGGTGGACCGGGTCTCCACATTACCCAACAGATTCATTTTTTAGGCTGAAAATACTGATGTTTATAACACTGCGTTGATTCGAATTATTCTTCTGATAAGTAGGCTTATGCCGATTCCATTTAAAGCCTTCTAGAAGCAACTGATTTTTATGGTGGTAAATTCATTCAAAATTCTATAATTAACTCTATTGNTTATGGTTAGATTTTTTAATTAGAGAAGGAGATCATTCAATGTGGATTATTCACCAAACCTTATAATTTTTTAGCTTGGAAGAATTTTTAGCAAATGTTTTAAGCTTTATGTATTTTGTATATTGATTGAGTTTTTTTCATTGTTTTAAAGACTTTGAATTGGTTTAAACTTTAAACTTTATTGAGAATTGAACAATCAAATGCTCACATAAAAAGATATAAAATTGTATTGGCTTAAGTTTTTTTTTTCTGATTTAGTAATTGACTTTACTAAATATAAAATAAAATTTAGTCGTTTATCTTCACTCCAATAATAAGTAAATCTAGTAGTGCAATGTCTGGATGTGCTTCAATTTTTTGATCATTTATTGATCAATTTTATTAGAAAATAGAAGTAAAATACAACCATTTTTCTTCACTCGAACAATAAGCAAATTTAGTTGTGCAATGTTTTACTATGCTCTCTACATGTAAGAGACATTTTGAGAATTTCATTTAAGATATTCACTTGCTTAAAAATACAATGCTTTGAGATTTTTTCTTCCTCAATTTCTTTTTTTTTTCAAATTTTTCTTGATACTTTTTGTTTACTTAAGGATGACCACAAATCCATATTTTAAGCCAATATGGTTGAAACAATTTTTGCAACATAACAATTTAGAAAACTTTAATTTTCTTGAAAAAAAATTGCAACTCGCTTTAACCTTAATGAATTAGCAGCAAAACAGATTCACAAATTTATTATCCAACACATCCATAATAATTGTGAAGGGGTTCCATTGGAGTGTATGAACTAATCATGCATGTAATTGCTCTTTGACCAGCTATAATTGTGTATATTATAACTTGCTACATCAAGTTGAAGAGATTTTTAAAGCCTCTCTTTGCTTAGATGATTGTATGTAGGGATGTTGGTTTTCCTCTATTATTTTGAAGGATCAAATGCTAAGGAGGATTTGACCTAGCACCACTCTATTTACATATGAAAACTTCAATTCCACATAAATAATTATGCTTAATTCATTAGCAATGGTAGACCACATGCTCAAAGCACTTGGGATTTATCATAAAAAAATCAAAAAAATGGTAAAAATTAGAATCCACAAAATGAAAGAGAATTGGAATGAAAGTAAATGTTTAGAAGTTTTCCTGATCCCCTTCTCTGAAATTTTTTATGATTTATACAGTACTTATAAATATAGGTGCCTCAGAGATATAATGCTGTCAAATTAACTTTTAAAATTGTTTTAAAGCACTTAAAATAAATGTTTTATTTTTTAAGTACTTTAAAAATTAATGTACTTATTTGTAAAAATAAACGAATCAAAATTAGGTGTAGAACTATAAATAAATAAAATTATGGTAACAAGAAAGAAAAAAAAAAAAAAAACAAAATGAAATTCTTCCCGATGGGCCCTTAGCATTTTAGATTTTTCTGAATGTCTTTTCCTTTTTGGAGAGGAATCCATTTTATAGCTCAATTATGTCTCATGTACCATATGCTGCTCGCAAACAGTTTTTTGTGATGAGCATGTATATATGTATCTATATATTACATATTAAATTAATCTCTTGTTTTGTTTTGAACATTCAAATATCTTAAACTTTATTTTAAAATGAAACCTGTTATAGCTTGTTAGTCTAATATTTTAATATATTTTCTTTCTTAACGTTGATTTATTTAAGGAACATATAGCTTATTCTTCATTATTTTGATGTCCCACAACAAATTCTTAATTCCATCGTGTGTGATAAGTGGCCCAACGTAATGAAGTAGGTCAGTACACATGAACCCTAAAAATTGAAAAGGATAAATGATTCAATGACAGCAGATATCCGATCATCTGTTTTTATTGCCAAGGGAATTGAGCATATGAATAATATAAATTAAAGAATAATGTTGGGAAAGCAAAAGAAGAAGATTCTCGGCCATGTTGTGATGATGCCTTGCATAATTCTCATTAAAAAAAACATCACAGACATTCTAAGAGATTGCAATCGAATCATTGCTATCTTCAGATTCCAAATAAATTTTAATTTCAAATTAAAATTTCAACTTTTAAAAATTTTTGTTGTATAAATGTATTTGCTAGTAAGAAAATATTTATATGGCATGACATATATAACATAAGAGTTTATTATATATATTGATGCGAGTTAGAGTTAGCGTTACACGAAAATTCAATACGCACATAAATAAAAAAAAGAGATGATAGATTGATAGGGAGACCACTAGAAGCTTTTACGTAGAAAACTTTAAAGGAAAAAAAATCATGCGGATTAGCCCGGTTGAAATAGTTTCACTATTCATATATACATTATGTTTTTTTATCAGCCCTCGAATAATATAAAATAATTTTATAAGAGTGAGAGAATTTGACTTGAGTTTCATTAGAGGAGTCGCAGAAAGTGTTGGAAATGTGATAGCAACCCGATTGTGGTCATGGAAAACTGATGAAATAGGGTGTGTGACGAAGATTTGGATTCGTTGCCACTAATGGTAGTGATCACTAAGCAATATTAATAATGATATCTAGGCAATAGTGATTTGACATTGGCGATCCAACAAAAGAAGTCTAATTATGGCAATGGCGCCAGTAAGGCACTAAAAGTTTGACGACATCTATGACAGTGACCAAGCAATGGTGGAGACAATAGAAGCGTTAGTCGTGAGACTGAGATATGTTTGTTGATAGGAGACTTAAGACTTGGCAAAGGCTGTAGTGGTATGATTATTTTCAATTTTTTTCTCTTTTTATTTTTAAGGTAGTCAAGTTGTTTATCATCTTATAATTTCATTTTTTTCTGAAAAAGTCTTTCTTTCGGATCATATGAATGAACAAGAGAAGAGAAGAACCAGAAAATACAGATATATAATAAAGATGACAAACAAAAGAAAAAGTGTGGAGAGTCTACGTGCGATAAATCTCGTAAGAAAATATCATGTATGTCCACCCAAACAAGATGGAACGGAAGCCTCTTTGACCAATATCCATGAAAGAATATATGAGTAGACTACTCACAACAAGAGATTCAGATATATTTTCTGTTCTGGGCTATAGAGTGCTCCCAAGGGAACGTATCCCACTTTGTTAATTACATCTTGGTGGTTACTCAAGACTACTCCTATTCCAATGGAGTTTTGCTTATATTAGTAGTGACGACTAGCATACGACTATCAAAGGATCGTTATCTCGCAGAGGAGTGCTTTGAAGTTTTCAAAGCTCCCGCTAATCCATGGGGCGGAGAGTGAGTCTCTCACGTTCTCTACGTGGGTAAAAAACTCAGCCGCATACAGAGCTTGCGAAATAACCAAATCGTCCCTACAGGGAATCTCGATACGTCAAAGAGCATCTGGGTCATACGGGTACATGACAAATCCTTGTATCACAAACGGGTGGTAGCTCATCGACAATCAGACCATCAAAATGATACCAAGGAAGGCAAAAGGAGCGACAAGGCTCAACAGGGGTAGTCAAAGGAAGAGGGGCATGCCGGAGAGACGAAGTACGACACACGTGCTGAAAAATCAGAAGAAGAGACCAGCTAAGACATCACCAAAGTGAGAGAGCGAGAGCTCTTGGGCTGCTCATTGGTGAGAAAGGAGGAGGTGAGGAAAGGACCATGCATCGCCAGCAAGAAGAAGGAGGTGCATGACATTTGGTTGGCTCGGACTAGGCTCGCATGCATGAGAGAGTGGCAGCTGTTAGGGTGGCTGACGACAAGGAGTAGAAAGTTTTGGTGGGGAGGGCTCGCTGGCGGGAGCAGGCAAACAAGCTGTCGGCACAAGAATGGGGAGTGGCTTATCAATGGATTCGTGAAGAAGAAAAGGAAAGCCTAGTATATCACTCGTGAAATGGATCGTGTCTTCCCCGTTTTTTACAGTGAATGGGATTTATCCCTTTTTTAATATATATTTTTTTTATTTTTTTGTTATATGCCTTGATTTGTGCGTTGCTGACTCGTGCACAAAACTATAGTGAAATGAGTGTCCTTCCTAGGTAAAATCAAAATTTCGAACGTGCCTGCGTAGTATGTTTCGTCATCTGAGGTCGTTTAAACAAATTTGTTGATGAACAAGTCATTTTAAACTAGTTTTGTGTGTGGCGTGGCAAAAGAGATATGTTGGCTCGCTCGAAGATGTTTGACTAACAAAATGTCGATGAGCCTTGGGCCCAAGTGATGACCATAGTCTAGCAAAACGATCCAAACGGTGGCTCGTCAAGACAAGTCAAAAGGTCCTAAATGGATGTCTTGTACTACGAGAATCAACACATGCATCAAGAAAAATATCATATTCCTCGATGGGACATCCTACACTCGCAACATCAAATATTATGCCAATAACGACGACGAAAGCGACAATAGCAATGTCAACGAGGCAATGATGCTCTTGCTATAGCGGTTGTAATCTAATATCTTTGGCAGAGTGATGGTGATATGGTTGAGACTGAAAGTTGCGACATGGTGATCATGTTATGTTAGTAGTGGCAGTAGTAGCAGCGCCTTTAGTTAGGTAACGACGATTAAACAACTGCGTTGGGGATCCAACAGTGTCAGCTAGTTGATCGTGTTTTGGTAGCGACAGTGGTCAGACAACGGTAATTACATCAGCTTCATTTGTTGGGTGATGACGACTCTGGTGGTGTGTCACGAAAGTTGTAATGGTGACTAGATGACAACGAGCTGGTGACAGCGCCGGTATACCACAAGTGCAATAACAGCCCAACAATGCTAATCCCACTTAGTGGTGACCCGGTGATTCCCTTAATTAGATAGCCCAGAGTGATTTGCTTAATCAGATATAGTTTTATGAGTTTTGAAAGTGTTAAATAATGATGTCAGAATTAAACAATATTCGGTTTGTTGGAGTTCTCTCAAAACACCCAGTTTGATAATAAGCTTGATAGATTTGGAAGATCATTTGACCCCCAAAGTATATTCCAAAATTTTTCTTTATGCTTTAAATGCATGATTTGGGTTCCGTTGGTCTCAAATCCGATCACTTTTTTGTCATGCAGTTTGCCCCCGTTAAAACACTTCATTTCATCATAAATTAAAATATGTGGATTTTTTAATTTTACTTTGAAAACTTTTGGTCTAAAGGTACGTTAAGATTCGGACTCACCCAAAGAATTTTTAAAGAATGTATCAGGTATATTAATACAGTTAATGAAAATATATGTTTTAGTGTAAAATTATTTGAATAATATAAATTTGTTTTTTTTTTTTTTTTGAATAGCAAATCTCTTTATTTTATGGTAAGTGATAATTGCCTCAATTATACCAGGTAGTTCTCCTACATGAGAAAGCGGCCACCGGGAAGAATGGTCAAAATAGTAAAGCGCACCGAGGGCATGCCGAATCTTATTGAAAGACAATTACCAAATTTAACAGCCAATCAAGTATCTGAAGAATATTGTCACATCATATAAGCATAAAGGCTTATTTGATGGCTTGCATCCTACGCTAAATTAAGTTAAGAGTAGCCCCATATTCTGGATCACTTGGAGAATTAATCATGGTTATTTCAGTGGATAAACTGAATTAATACGAAATTAATGACAACGAATATACAGAAATAAAGTACGCATTTTTATTTCATTTAATTGGATTTTGGGTGTGATGCACGTGGTCTTCTCTATGAAAATTAGAGAACACAAGTTAGCCTGTTGGGTGAGCAGAGAGGCCCAGACCAAAAGACGTCTAAGAATGTTACGCTTCCATATAAAGGCCGCTTATATTTTTGTACGCACTTGTTGACATCGGTGCAAAAGACAGAGACATGACACGTGAAGAGTGAAAAGGATTTTTTTTTTTAATTTTATTTTGGGATATTTGAGGTCATAGCCGATAAATGTCTTGGCTAGCTATTCCAATTAATGGTACCAATAAGTGCAGCAAAATTACGAGCCAATAAGTGCAGCAAAATTACGGATAAAAAACGAGTATAAAATTTATACCCGTCTTAGCTTAACAGATTTTGAGTTGAAAGCTTAGACTTTTAATTAAGAGCTCTTGAATTAAAAATCTGATACATATTTATGTGTATATCAAATTTGATACCTCATCCATCATCCCTTATAACGGGCTCAACACATCCATCGAAAAAGACAATATTTGACAACCTGATGTTTTCGGAATGTCTCTCGACACCAAAGTAATCCAACGTGCAAATTTTGTTGTTCTCAACTGCACATGCCTCACCCCGTTCTGCAATTAAATTTTTGAATTGGGCTTCGTTGAGCAGGAAGCCCCTTCAAATGGAGCCATAATCAACCAAGAAAAAAAAACATCAATATGTGAAGGCCACTTGTGTCATACTTATAAAACACATATAAAAAATCCTCTAATAATGCAAGTTTTCTAAAAATCTTATAAGAGAATATAGAAAGTCACTAAAATACATCAAAAATAAAAAGCCTCACAAAATATAGTTTATGTAATAATATCAAAATAGGAAGAAAATGATGCCCAAAAAGGACTAATATGTAAAATATTTGATCAATGAATTCTCTTTCAAACATTACAAAATCTACAAAAAAAAAAAAAAAAAACTCATTTATTTGAAAGCTTAAATAGAATTTTTTATAAAAATAATGCTATTTAAGAACCGTGGACGATTAGTCACTCAAAGATTTTGCTAGAGAGAATACTTTCTGAAATATTTACAAAGTTCAATTACTTACGAAACATCTACCCATTTATTGGAGCAACTAATAAAAAAGTTTATTAGGAATCATCTTTCCTAAATCAATTTATTGTGAAAAGTGGGTAATTCATGACAATTACTTATCTAAAGGAGTATCCATGCAAAGTTAAACTTATTTTGGCAAGTCCATAAATTTTAATGAACTCTTAAAATCTAAAGTAAACAAAATAAGATATTAAGAAAATCATTATTTGCAATCCTTTTACTTTGTCAAATAATGATATGTTTACATGCACCACAGAAAATTACACTCTTAATGTCGGAGATTTCAGAAGCTAATCAAGCCTCTAGTCCAACAACATATTTACATAATGATTAGATTTTTACATATCTACAAATAACTACCACAAGCAAACATAATAGGAGAAGAAATCTCCAACATATTTACATAATGATAACAAATTGGATTAAATATGAACAAATTAATCTATTCAAAGCTCACAACATAAGAGAATCAAAGTTTGATTAAGTAGAAATGAAAAAAAAAAAAAAATGCAGTCAGCCCCTACATTGAGGGAACAAATCAAACTCTTAATCTTCCTTGCCAACATCATCCTGCTATTCTTCCTCCTCCTCCTCCTCGGTCACTCATATGCCACTTGCCCCCCGACGATTAAAACTCACCGTTAGACGTGTCAGACTATATACATCAATCTATTGGCCTTCACACACCCATCAAAGCTCTTTATTCATCGTCATCGTACACCTCACAAGCTCCTTGTGTATAGCATGTATTGAGTTGCTGGGGCCACCCACATTTGCACGAGAGCACTCAGCCTCAAATGCTATCCCCTTTGGTTTTAGGCCATAAATTCTTCCTTTCGTCTTCCCCAGTGCCTGCGTCCACAACTCAAAATCGGACTGAACAGTGGTAGACTGGCTACAACTGCTGTTTACGGACGACGATGTTTGGTTGGCCATCTCCCTCTGTCTCCCCTAAAGCTGCTTGTACTCGTCCGGCATAACAAAATTCAAACATTAATTTGCATTTCAAATATTAATTTACATATTAATAGCCTCCCAAAAATATAAAATGAAACCTTTAATGCTAATTTTGAGCAATTTTAAAAATTTTGAGCAAAAATGTTACAAAAAGTTTTAGCAATTTTTGATCTAATCGAAATGCCAACTAAGAAATAAATGTGAAATTAAAACTTGGAAGAATTTTAATAGTTCGCAATCTCGAGTGAGAATTACGTTGGTGTTTAATAATGGCTGTGTTCTGTAATTTTTTCAAAATTAAATTTCAAATCACAAATTTGTTTATTGACATATTTTGTTAGACGACATATTCTTTAATGTTAAAAATAAAGAGATAAATGACATGCCATTAAATGCCTCCACCACCCAAGTATAAATCTTGAAGCTTGATGTAGTGTTTGAATTGAAATCTTTTGAAAATAAATTTAGAGAAATTCATTCTTTAATTTCAACAAAGTTATAATCAAATTGAACATTTTAACAAGACAATCTCCAAATCTTCAAAAGTAATCTAATCTAAGCTTAAATGAGCCCAATTCAAGAGCTTTATAAGTGAGTGAAAATATCAAGATGTTGATTGAAGATTTATTTGAATCTAATCAGTGCCTTTATTGACAACTATTTTCATCATAACAATAAAGATTGGTATATTATTGTCTTATCAATTTTGTAATCTAAAAAATTATGATCTCAAGCAACACAATGTGTTATCTTGTTTGAGCTAAATCTTTTTTTTTTTCTTTTCTTTTGCAGTTTTTCAAATAGAAATTTTGATGTTGCTTATCCGTTTTCTTTTCATTTATTTATTTATGCAACCTTTATATAAAAGTAGAAGTCCTTACTCTAATGGTATGAATTTCTTATAGCATTCAATAATACGTATAAATTTAAATAATATGTCAATGTCACATCTAATAATAATAAAATAGGTTATACCATTTAAATTTGGAAGATATTTTTGATTTTACACGTCTAGTTTAATTTTATTGACAAATCAATATCCTTGGCCATGCACAAAATTTATGTCATAACAAGTCTAAACCAAATGAATGATGATCACATTTAATTGGTCGTCAAATGGTTAATGTTATGATCTCTCAACATAAGTATGACGAAAATGGATAGTTTTCCTTTCTAAAGAATATTTTATTTGAAAAGCAAGATTCAAATTAATTCATACATGAGTTACATATATAAATATAGGTTAAGTTTGTGATCAAATAGCTCAAAATTTTCATTCCTTAAGCCTTCACACTGACTTACATCATCCCCCTAAAAAATAAATGAGATATAGTATTGACTACGAATGAGATGGTGGCCCGACGATTGGACATTTTCTTCCATACCAAATTATCCCAGGATGTGAGTAATTATTGGAAAAACTTAACACTCATGATGCAATCACAATTTTTTAAATTGCATAACTTCATGAGAGTTCATGAAGTTGTATCACACTTTAATGAGAGTTCATGAAGTTGTATCACACTTTAATCAGAATGTTTTAAATACAAACAATATCATATCCAATAAATGCATTCATAGCTATATATAACGTCTCTATTCTCCGCATATATTTATCTAATAAATTTACTACTTTGGATGGTAACTTCCCCTCAATCTAAATTTATTTTTGTATCTTTTTGTGCATCCATAAGGTGTCAATGCACATCTCCTTGGTATCCAACGATTTAGAATGAGGAAGCATTGTGAAGATAGATCCCCTACAAAAAGATCACGGGACCCATCGAGCCGACCAAACCAAGCCAACCGAGTAATAAATTGATGTGAGGATGGTCAATCAATACCAACCAAGCAGCTCACCTGGAAGTTTCCTATAAGAGGGTCGAAATTTCCAACCAATAGTAAGAAAACTCAATGCAAAATTTTATATCGCAGAAGTGCAAGGCCTACTGAAGGGCCAGTTCCATAGAGCATCTTTGACCACCCAACAAAGCCATAAGACCTTTCGTTAGAAATATGTTCTAAGTCAGCCAAGCTTAGCCAACTGAGTTGAGTCGATCGAATCTTTTTTTATCAGGACAATCGATCGAGATCCACTGATCGGGCTAATCACTGAGCTAGGCCGACAATGCTCAGCCGACTGAGCTGAGATGAACGAGCCAAAAATCGAGGAGATGATGAGTGCACTTATAAAATACCTAAATAATCTATAGTAATCCTCGTTCAGATGGGGGAAAAAATAACCACTATTGTTCCAATTCATCTATGAATTGAGGTGCATTTAATGAAGAGGGTTATAAGATTGTTATTGTTGATTCCAAATATTATAGCTCCACACACACACTCTCTCTCCTTGTATTTTAATTTTTTGCTTTAGCGTTCTATTTCATATTTCTTAGGTGTAATTCACAGATAATTTTGAATTCAAAATTATTAAATTAAACTAAAATTTTTAACTTGCTTTAATCCAAAAAATCCGGCTAAAATAGTCATTTTTTTATGTTTTTTAAAAATGATTTTATTTTCTTAAAGTGAATTTCTTTTGAGTGGTGAAGGAAGTTCACCCGCACCCGACTCACCCTATCCGCTCTCATTACCTTTCAGCCGCGCGCCCTTTCAAAAATCAGTTTCCCCGTTCCGCGGCTCATTGTTACTTATGCTGTTCTGCCTTCGTGGAACGATTTTAAGGGTTACAGATTTACTGCACGTGCCGGCCCATTGAAGAAAATAAAGGTTGGCACGGGTACGTTACACCGGCCGCAGAACCTTGCAGCACTATATATATAATTACCCAAGAGAAGAAGCTGCTTCAGTTATGTTCAAATCACTTCACCTTCTTCACCAAACAAAGGGATAAAGGATTTGGAGGGAGTGGGAATCATCGGGAACCGTAGCCTTTATCGGCGAAGGTGGTGGAGGAATCTGGCGTTGGTGGTTCACTAGGAGATCGATATATACGATCCAATTCGATACGATTTGAGTGGGGATGAGATCGACGGAGCGAAGCCAAGGAGGAGAGATGGAGCTTGCTGGTGCCAGAGTTTCGGTGCCGAACAATGTGCCCACGACGACGACGACGATGACGACGACGAAACCAATAAGCCTGGTGAGGCTCTTCTTCTCATGTATGGTTGCCGGCGGTGTGCAGTACGGATGGGCTCTGCAATTATCTCTGCTGACCCCCTACGTTCAGGTTTGCAGATGAAATTTCGCTTTCTAAGCTTTTTGTTTTTGAATTTTTTTCCTTCGCCGAGTTCCATTTAGTTCTTATGTTTTAGCATGCCTTTGTTTGAGTTTCTGGTTTTGGCCCGTTTTATTAATTGTAATTTTTTGGAATCCGTTTTGTCTTTTTTATGTCGGCAGGTCCTTCTATGCTTCATTGTTTATTTTCTGAAAATTCTCTAATTCATATTGAGCTTCGGCTCTTAAATTTAAGGAATTTTTTTTCACTTAATTATGTTTTTGGAACGATTTTTTCTTTTATTATTTTACGAAAAAAGGTTTATTTACAATTTTTAATTATGTGATTTTTGAGAGGTGATCGGGTCACTTTTAATTTGTTGGTTTAGATTTATGGTGTGATGGGACGCTTTGAATTTTGGGTTCCCTGTGTGGTCACCCTGCTCCGGAAAGCGTATGTGGGCGTCCTCTAGTTCGCCAAATCACGTTCGTGTTGTCAGAGGCTCGAGAAAAGCGCCTCTTTTGCTTCTTATGTTCTTCTGTTCAATTATTAGGTGTTGATATGTAGATATCTTTCTAATGGTTTTTCCACCATTATTACTGTTTTCACTCAGATTTAACGCGTTTGTTTTTTTGTATGTTAATTGCATGATTTATTTTTTTTAATTTTGCAATACATATATTTTTTTTGCTTTTAAAAAATATATAATTACTTTTATTATTATTTTAAAGAATCAATGCTGCGTATAATATCATCAGCGGATAATTATTTTGATGAGTAAAGTTTGAATTTTGAGTTAATAATCTCTACTTTAATATCAGTAAAGTTTGTCGGTCTATCTCGTAAAAAAATTACATGGCTTATGAGTTTTATTTTAAATTTTGTTGGCAGTATATTATTCCTCTATTTTGATTGTTGTCTTAGAAGAAAGAACAGCAATTTTATAAAATTGTTTATTTTGTAAATTAAATTAAGCTAAGATCATTCTCAACCAAATATATATATATATATATATATATATATATATATATATCCTTATTTTANTTATAGTTTTTTGAGTGTGGGAAATGTTTTGGCTCGTGTAAATTTATGTATTATTGATGAACAATTTTCTCTCTTTAATGTTTACTTTTACATAAATAGTGTGTATCATGGCCCTCGGTGGCGGGCTGCATTCGTTTTTGTAGCTGGATTTTGGATGCTGGATCTGTCCAACAATGCAGTACAGGTGATCTAGACGTGGTTAAATATTTAATAGTGAATTAATGATCTTCATTTTATTTTAGGGTATTAGTAGACATCCTGTTATTCTTGCGCTCTTATTAACTTAAGGCATGGAATTGCTTTTAGGGTCCAGCCCGAGCTCTCATGGCTGATCTCTCAGGTGATCAATCGATCTTGTTGTTACTGCGTTGAGCATTATTTTTATTTTCCCTTAAGAACCAAAGAATTTTTTGGAGAAAATAAAAGAATAGAAATGTAATGTACAGAAAATGTATGTTGTTATCTAATATAACCGGTAGTTAGAGCAGCTTTTCTATTAACTAGCTTATTTATCATTTACAGGGCATCATGGAACCAATGCTGCTAATGCTATATTTGCTGCATGGATGGCTATTGGAAACATCCTTGGTTATTCATCTGGTGCTAGTGGAGAGTGGCACAAGTACGTTCAAAACATTAGCTGTGTATCTAAAATTATTATCAACAATTGCTTACCTCCAAGAGATTTTGAGCTAAAATGTGCAATGTTGTGCAAATTAATTTGACCCAAAAGTTTTTTATATCATTCCAAAAGAGTGTTCATGTTGATGCCTCTGTGGGANGTTAGCTTTTCTATTAACTAGCTTATTTATCATTTACAGGGCATCATGGAACCAATGCTGCTAATGCTATATTTGCTGCATGGATGGCTATTGGAAACATCGTTGGTTATTCATCTGGTGCTAGTGGAGAGTGGCACAAGTATGTTCAAAAATTTAGCTGTGTATCTAAAATTATTATCAACAATTGCTAACCTCCAAGAGATTTCGAGCTAAAATGTGCAATGTAGTGCAAATTAATTTGACCCAAAAGTTTTTTATATCATTCCAAAAGAGTGTTCATGTCGATGCCTCTGTGGGAGACAACGGTTCAAAAATCTCTCAAGAATCATAACAAGTTATTTTCCTACCGTTCATCACCAAAAGAATCAATAATTCATCCTAACGAAACTCAAAAAAACTTGTAATCTATTTAGTCGTACCTGCATTACACAAATTCAACTATATCCAACATTAGTCTAACAAAATTTACTGGATAACATCTGCTTAACTTCTTTACATTCCAATTACTGACTGATTAACTCCAATTCAGGAAACTAATGATTTTTTTTGTAGCTTAAGAGCAGTTAGCAATCATATCGTAAAAGTGTTTTTTAACCAAATCAACTGAAATTTGTGCTACATAATTTATAGATGTCTGACTTGTATACCTTTTTTCAGCCAATTTGTTTAATGTAAATCNGGTTGTTGTTTTGGGCTCAAAATAGTTTCTTAAACTTACATGGTGCTTATCACCTCACTCTCATGCAGCGCTATAAAAAAAAAAAAAAGTTAGTCATCCACTGAAAATTTATGTTTGGCTCGTTAGTGTTCAATTTATTCATGAAACAAAACAGTCAAACACAAATAATTTTTTTTTTAACTTAATTTATAAACGAGTCGAGCATGAACAAAAATTTTTCCGTCTGTGTTGGGATTATTTTGATTTGAAAAAAATAAATAAATAAATATTAATATTATTTTTATCCATCTTATATTAACTTTTTATATGTATTTGAATGATGCTAAATTTAATTATTGGAACCGATTTTGTCCTTTGTGGATCAAGCTCCGAGAGTTAGAGTTGCGTAGAAGAGAGAATTAAGGGAGAGTAGAATAAGCCCGAGACTTTTTTAAAGGAAAATCAGGAAAAATATCCTTTTATTCGTATTTTTATCCCATACTTATATAGATGTGTTTTATACAATTTTGGAAAAGATGAACGATTATGAAAATCGTTCTTCATATCATTAAAATTTTAATTGATTGTCTAGATTTTATGTCATATTTGTAAATTTCCACATTGACGATAATTGACTTGTCGGCTAGCTTGAAGTCAACCGACTGAGGCCACTAACCGAGTGATATCTGCACCCTCTGGAGTACATGTTAGTAGGTCGAGGTGTTCAGCTGTATGGTGATCTTGCTCGGTGTCTTTAGGCACGATTGGCCAGAGCCATCTGTTATGAGGTGGTCGTTCGGTCCGGATGCGCGGTTGGTCGGTCGAATGTGATCAGTTAGCTTTTTTAATATCGAGTCCTGACTCATTTTCTGTTCGGCCCGAGTCTTACAAGGCTCTTGGCTCACCTGTCTGGTTGATTCGTAACCTCGGTCAGATCTCCCAATCTTGGAAATCTCAAGTAGCTCTTGTCGCAGTCCACGCGAGGTATCCAACAAGACTTGCTACTGGGATGATTTACGCCTCACTTTTGGCGCGTTTTGCCGCTACTGAGCGGGGAACTATGTTCGAAGCTATAATCTATTGCGGGTTTGGAGATGCTGCTTCATACTTGATATTTGAGTGATTGCTTACCACGAGAAGGGGCCATTTTCTCTTGGTCATTCGTTTTGATTGGTATATATATTAATTATTTTGTTTTTGTAATTATAAAAAAAATATAAGTTGAAGTGTTATATATAAATAAATACATAAGATTGAGTGGTATGTATGAAGTATCTCTAAAAATTATATAAATTTCTACTCTAGAAAAGATTGCCGCTGAAGTTTCCCTTACATGGTGACCTTTCGAAAACCAATGGATGAATTCCCCCATTTCGTTTTGGGTGAAACGAGCCGAACCAGACAAAAATATTAATGCAAAATTTTTTTATTTTAATTTTATTTAAAAATTATGATTATAATAATTTTTATTTTAATAAATCAAGTTTGAGCTAAAAATGAGCTGATTTGAATATGAAAAGCATCAAATAAATTATTTTGGAACTATTTTGAACACTAATCGAATCGGAGAATTCCATATGAGCTGAGCTAAAGCTAGCTCAAACTAAGTTTCTTTACAGGAAAAATTATTTTATACGGACAGTATATGCAGAGATTATACGGTGTTTAATTTTTACCGTCCATCACAATAATTTTTTTTCTTAAAAAAAAATTTAAAATAGGGCTATCGCCATACATGTGTGCTCTGATGGAGCAAATGCATCTTTACATACGATAATTATATGTACTCCGACATACTCGAAATAATTTTTCGCTTTACGGCCCCGCCGTACTCCGGTGTTTGTGGATTTAATTACTTTTGCGATCGTTCAGCACAAAAATCGCTCTCCTCAGGACCAGCACGTGGGACTTTTTTCGAGTAAATTAACAAATTTCACTTTTTTTCGCTCATTACAGTGTTTTTCCTTTTTTTTTTTTAAAGAAAACTCGTGCATGTGCATAGATAATACATATATATATTATTTTGATTTTGGATAAATTATTTACTTTAATTTCTTATTTCTATATGCATAAAAAACATATTATATGTTCAGTTGTAACGCAGATTTAAATTTAAGAGTAATATTTTGCCTTAAACAAATTTTGACAGTTCTTGGAGGACAGGAAGCCCATCCATTGATGGAAATATTTGATTTTTTTTTTGTCTTATATGTTCGCTTAATTTTCTATTTTTTATTGGAGGGCTCGCTCCTCTTTTAGAGGTCACGTAGATCTAGTGCTTAAGAGCTTTATCTATCAACCATAAGATTTAGGTTCAGCTTCCTCGCCCATGTGATATTCTTCTTTTAAATAAAAAGCTAAAACAAAAAGAGTCTCTTTCCATTAACTTAGGTAGAGAAAATGAATAATCTCGAGAAACTAGTTATCCTCGTGATGTAATTCAAAATTTCTTTCGTTTAGATTCAAAATTTTTTTAAAATGTGTACAGTAGCTGCAGGTCATTTAAAAAAAAATAAAAATTGTATAAGACGAATCATTTGTACTGACTTTTGGGCTGTGTTACAGACGCTTGGATTGTCGCATGCACTCAGCTCCCTTATGTGGCTATGCGGTCCCGTTGCTGGTTTTGTGGTAAGCCTTTCATCTCCCAAACACTTAAACAAGAATTTTTTACGTGCAATTAAACATTAAACATATTTTCGCTTATTTTAGCTGAATCTGCAGTTATAAAATTTGCCTTCCCCTTTTGGCATTTAGGTTCAACCTTGTGTTGNGAACAAATTTTGACAGTTCTTGGAGGACATGATTGATGGAAATATTTGATTTTTTTTGGTCTTATAAGTTCGCTTAATTTTCTATTTTGTATTGGATAAAATAATAGGGCTCGCCCTTCTTTTAGAGGTCACGTAGATCTAGTGCTTAAGAGCTTTATCCATCAACCATAAGAATTAGGTTCAGCCTCACCCATGTGATATTGTTCTTTTAAATAAAAAGCTAAAACAAAAAGAGTCTCTTTCCATTAACTTGGGTAGAGAAAATGAATAATCTCGAGAAACTAGTTATCCTCGTGATGTAATTCAAAATTTCTTTGGTTTAAATTCAAAATATTCTTAAAATGTGTACAGTAGCTGCAGGTAATTCTAAAAAAAAAAAATTGTATAAGACTAATCATTTTTACTGACTTTTGGGCTGTGTTACAGACGCTTGGATTGTCGCATGCACTCAGCTCCCTTATGTGGCTATGCGGTCCCGTTGCTGGTTTTGTGGTAAGCGTTTGATCTCCCAAACACTTAAAGATGAATTTTTTACGTGCAATTAATCATTAATTTCTTCTTTTTTTTTCATCAATTATTTTCTCTCTGAAAACACTATGACAAGTAGTTTTTTGCTTGAAATATTTATGTTATATTTCCTCTACATGAAACAAAAATAGTTGTTATTTGCCTTAAATCCTTGACAAGATATTCTTGCACTTCTTGTGCGGCTAGCTGATGAGCCAAATTATAAACTCTTTAGACAATCACCCCTTGAAACAATAAAACTATGATATCATATATTGATGCCACAGGTTTGGCAGCATGTCAAGCTCAAAGCTGATTCTAAAATATCATTGGTCATGCTTAACCATATTTTTGCTTATTTTAGCTGAATCTGCAGTTATAAAATTTGCCTTCCCCTTTTGGCATTTAGGTTCAACCTTGTGTTGGTTTATGGAGTGATAGATGCCATTCACGATTTGGAAAGAGAAGACCATTCATACTTGTCGGGTGCTTGCTGATTTCTACTGCAGTAAGTGTAGTACTAATAATATCTAAATCTGCATATTCTTCTATGGAATTATGATGCATGCATGATTAAAAATTCTTTTTTATTGTTAGGTTATTGTGATTGCCTTTTCCTCTGACATCGGCTTCAAGCTGGGTGATACCAAGGAACATTGCAGGTAATTAAAGGTGGCTTCTCGTGTAAACTTATGTATTATTGATGCACAATTTTCACTCTTTAATGTTTATTTTTACATAAATAGTGTGTATCATGGTCCTCGGTGGCGCGCTGCATTCGTTTTTGTAGCTGGATTTTGGATGCTGGATCTGTCCAACAATGCAGTACAGGTGATCAAGACGTGGTTAAATACTTAATGTTGATTTAATGATCTTCATTTTATTTTAGGGTATAGTAGACATCCTGTTATTCTTGCTCTCTATTAACTTAAGGCATGGAATTGCTTTTAGGGTCCAGCCCGAGCTCTCATGGCTGATCTCTCAGGTGATCGATCGATCTTGTTGTTACTGCGTTGAGGATTATTTTCATTTCCCCTTAAGAACCAAAGAATTTTTTTGGAGAAAATAAAAAAATAGAAATGTAATGTACAGAAAATGTATGTTATTATCTAATATAACCGGCAGTTAGAGTAGCTTTTCTATTAACTAGCTTATTTATCATTTACAGGGCATCATGGAACCAATGCTGCTAATGCTATATTTGCTGCATGGATGGCTATTGGAAACATCCTTGGTTATTCATCTGGTGCTAGTGGAGAGTGGCACAAGTATGTTCAAAACATTATCTGTGTATCTAAAATTATTATCAACAATTGCTAACCTTCAAGAGATTTTGAGCTAAAATGTGCAATGTAGTGCAAATCAATTTGACCCAAAAGTTTTTTATATCATTCCAAAAGAGTGTTCATGTTGATGCCTCTGTGGGAGACAGCGGTTCAAAAAACTCTCAAGAAGCATAACAAGTTATTTTCCTACCGTTCATCACCAAAAGAATCAACAATCCTAACCGAACTCAGAAAAACTTATAATCTATTTAGTCGTACCTGCACTACACAAATTCAACTATATCGAACATTAGTCTAACAAAATTTACTGGATCACATCTGCTTAACTCCTGTACATTCCAATTACTGACTGATTAACTCCAATTTAGAAAACTGATGATTTTTTTGTAGCTTAAGAGCAGTTAGCAATCATACCGTACAATTATTTTTTAACCAAATCAACTGAAATTTGTGCTACATAATTTATAGATGCCTGACTTCTTTACCTTTTTTCAGCCAATTTGATTAATGTAAATCACTCCCAAAATGTTTTTATATCCGTTTTTGATCTGTTTATCTTTAATCAGGTGGTTGCCTTTTTTGTCAAATAAGGCTTGTTGTGAGGCTTGTGCAAATTTGAAAGGAGCATTCTTAGTTGCTGTGGTATGCATGTCCTTATTTTATCTTCATTGGCACACATAATTTCATTTAATTAATATTTCATGTCATTTTTCTATGAAGACTTCGTAATTCAATAGCAAATCTTCTCATTAACTTATAAAAATTGTGTAAACTTTTATCGGTTGAATGTTGATGCAGTTGATCTTACAAAAAATGAACAGGTATTTCTTATAATCTGTGTGATGGTGACCTTCGTTGTTGCTAAAGAGGTGCCTCTTCCATCCGTCAAAGGGAGCAATGAAGCTGAGGATGATAGAGTGGGAATAATGGAAATTTTCAAAAGTATCAAGAATTTGCCACAAGGAATGCCTTCTGTTCTTCTCGTCACTTCTCTTACATGGGTATACATTCCATTTCTTTTAATTAAGTTCTGCAGTTAATCATCCAAGTTACGAAAAGTTATCTCAGTCCCATTCCTTCTATCCCCACATCAATTGTTCTTCCTCAACTTTCTTTTGCCCGAATGCTCGCAGTTGTCATGGTTTCCATTTATCCTTTATGATACTGACTGGATGGGCCGCGAAGTCTTCCATGGAAGTCCAAAGGGAACTCCGGCTCAGATGAAAGCATACAACGATGGAATCAGGGCAGGTGCATTCGGACTGCTACTAAACTCGGTGAGTAGATGTTTTTCAGCATCAAACCCAATCCAATGCAGTGCACTTATGCTTTTAGAGTCCTTCAATCCTGATCTTTGCTAAAAAAATTTTTGGTAGGTTGTTCTTGGAGTGACCTCATTCCTGGTAGAGCCAATGTGTCGCAAGTTCACCCCTAGAATCGTATGGGTGTCAAGCAATTTCTTTGTTTTTATCTGCATGGCTGCCACCGCCATCATCAGCACGTGGTCTCTGCACACCTACCATGGCAACATCCAGGATGTCATCATCACTCCGGATGGTAAAGTTAAAGCAGTTGCTCTGTTTGTGTTTTCGGTCCTCGGTGTTCCATTAGCGGTTAGCATCAACTTGTTTCACTGTTTCCTCAGTATTATCTAATCTGGAGAGAAATGTTTCATGTTGTGACTTAAAGTTTTGGACTTTTTTTGGTGGTTTGTAGATTTTGTATAGCGTGCCTTTTGCAGTAACGGCACAGCTAGCTGCCAACCAAGGAGGTGGCCAAGGTTCATATGCACAATTACTACAAACATGTTTTACTTGATTTTTTTTTTCATTTCTGACCAAATATAAATTTAAAACTTTATTTCTTTTACAGGTCTGTGTACTGGAGTACTCAACATTTCCATCGTCATCCCGCAGGTTTGTGGTGAACATTTAGTCCCTAATTCGTTGTGGTTCAGACAATTGATAGTTGTAGATGATAAATAATTTGAAAATGAGTCATATACAGGGCTCATGGGAGAATCTTTTTGAATATTATTGCTAATTATTTCTGAACAATGAATCAGGTGATCATAGCACTTGGGGCGGGACCGTGGGATGCTATCTTCAACAAAGGCAACATTCCTGCATTTGCTTTTGCTTCAGGGATCGCCTTCGTGTGTGGCATTGTCGGTCTCTTCAAGCTTCCAAGGCTCTCTCGCTCTAACTTCAAAGCCAGTATGGGTGGCATGCACTGAAAATAATTCCTCTCCTTTCCTGGTTATCCATGTTGTTTTGCTTCATGCTTTATAGGACTGAAGCCCCATCCCGATGGTTTGGTTTTGCGTTAAATGTCTAATAAAATGTTGCAAACTTGAATTTGGAAGATCTTAATGAGAGATGAAGCTGTAGAGTTTGTGTTAAGCTGGATGGAGCTTTAATAGGTCCCTCCCTCTCCAAATATAGTGTAGTTCACACTGTGTATAGGTTCAGAGCTTGACAGAATATGCCAAGCTAGTTAAAATGCCCCTACAACCTTGTGTTTTGCCTTAATGTACCATCAACATGAGAAAATAAAATGAGTGATTGTGTTTTTCTTATCTTAAAATATAACTCAAATGCATTTTGGCTATGGCTACTTAATTTTGATTTTGTTTCAAACTCATTCTTCGTTCTTATCGTGTTTGGCATGACATTTTGGTTATATTTTGCTTCAACTTACCGTGCTCAATTTTTCAGATGCTTTCATGCATAGTACATACTAATTAAAAAAAACACACTTCACGAGGGACTTTTGTATGTGTTGCATGCCATCATCTCATTATGGAATGGGAATACCAATGAGGATTTGCATTGGATTCATTATATTCAAATACATAAAAATGGGCGCGGACATATAGCAGCCCAAATATTTTAACCAGTGAGGATGACCATTATTAGTGACGATCATCATATATATATATATATATATATATATATATATATATATATATGTTTTATGTAACTAATTTGGTACGACCACTACTGCTTATGTTTTTAATCAAATTTTGGATGATTCATCCTTCAATTTTTTAGATCTATCTCCTCAATTCAATCTCATTATATTGAAAGCTTTGGAATCACTATGGGCCACAAGTTTGGATCTTTCCATCTGGCCCTCGTTGAACAGATTATTATGTTAGGATACAACAACAATAACAACAACAAAGCCTTAATCCCACTGGCTGTGGTCGGCTATATGAATCATTTTTCTCCATTACATCCTATTTAGTGTCATATTTTTATTTAATTCTAATAAATTAAAATCATTTTTTATACAATAAGCCTAAGACTTCCTAGGTCTACCTCTGCTTTTTTTTAACATAAGTCGAATCTAAAACATCTACTCTTCTAATTTGATCATCAGATGGTCGACGTTTAATGAGACTAAACCATCTTAGGCGACTCCCTCTTATTTTCTCCGTCACTGGTGCTACACCAACCCTATCACATATATGTTCATACCACATTTTACCTCTATATGTAAAGCCACTCATCCACCTAACGATTCTCATCTCAGCAACACGTAACTTAGTATTATGCTTCTCTTTTAAAGGCCAACATTCGACACCATAAAGCATTACAAGTCTCACCACCATCTTATAAAATCTTCCTTTCAGTCTAAGCAGTACTTTTCTATCACACAATAGGCCTAAAGCATTCCTCCACCTCAACCAACCTGCTTGAATTCTACTATTAACATCTCCATCAATATCACCATTGCTTTGAACAATAGACCCGAGAAATCTAAATCGTTCACACTTTTTAATAATTTGATCACCCAAAGTTACACTTCTGTCACTAAAGCTACTATTACTAAAATTGCATTCTATGTATTCAGTTTTAGTTCTACTCAAACGAACGCCTTTAGACTCCATTGTAGACCTCCATAAATCAGGTTTTTCCTAGGTTTTTTCTCTCGTCTTATCCACGAGAAGGATATCAACAACAAACAACATACAAAAAGGTACATCCTCCTGTNTAATGTTTTTAATCAAAATTTGGATGATTCAACCTTCAACTTTTTAGATCTATCACCTCAATTCAGTCTCAATATATTGAAAGCTTTGGAATCACTATGGGCCACAAGTTTGGATCTTTCCATCTGGCCCTCGTTGAACAGATTCTTATGTTAGGATACAACAACAATAGCAACAACGAAACCTTAATCCCACTGGCTGTGGTCGGCTATATAAATCCTTTTTCTCCATCGCATCCTATTTAGTGTCATATTTTCATTTAATTCTAATAAATTAAAATTATTTTATATACAATAAGACTAAGACTTCCTAGGTCTACCTCTACCTTTTTTAACATAAGTCGAATCTAAAACATTTACTCTCCTAATTGGATCATCAGATGGTCGGCGTTTAATGTGACCTAACCACTAAGGTGACTCCCTCTAATTTTGTCCGTCACTGGTGCTACACCAACCCTATCACAGATATGTTCATTTGACATTTTGTCTCCATGTGTAAAGCCACTCATCCACCTAATGATTCTCATCTCATCAACACTTAACTTAGTATTATGCTTCTCTTTCAAAGACCAAGATTCAACACCATAAAGCATTACAAGTCTCACCACCATCTTATAAAATTTTTCTTTCAGTCTAAGCGGTACTTTTTTATCACACAATAGGCCTACAACATTCTTCCACTTCAACCAACCTGCTTGAATTCTACTATTAACAACTCCATCAATATCACCATTGCTTTGAACAACAGACCCGAGATATCTAAATCATTCACACCTTTTAATAATTTGATCACCCAAAGTTACAATTCTGTCACTAGAGCTACTATTACTAAAATTACACTCCATGTATTCAGTTTTAGTTTTACTCAAACGAAGGCCTTTAGACTCCAATGTAGACCTCCATAAATCAGGTTTTTCCTGGGCTTTTTCTCTCGTCTAGTCCACGAGAAGGATATCATCAACAAACAACATACACCAATGTACATCCTCCTGTAAATGTCTAGTAAGACCATATGGGCTTGAAACTGATCCCTGATGTAATCCGACAGAAATAAGAAAATATCTAGTCAATCCTCCTTCAAGTCGAACACAAGTAACAACTCTAGTATACATAACTTTAATGACTTGAGTATAAGTCATATCAACTTATTTATTCTCAAGAACTCTCCAAAGGATATCTCTTGGAACCTTCTCGTAAGCTTTTTCTAAATCAATAAATCTTGTAAGCTTTTTCTAAATCAATAAAAATCAAGGTTAGATCCTCCTTATTATATCTGCACCTCTCCATCAAACCTCTCAATAAATGTATAGCTTCCATAATAAACTTGCCCGACATAAATCCAAACTAATTATGAGAAATCTTGGTAATAAGTCTTAACCTATGTTCAATTACTCTCTCCCATAATTTTAAAGTAGGACACATCAATTTAATTCCTCTATAATTTGCACAGTCTTGTGCATTCCCTTTATTTTTAAAAATGGGGACTAAAATATTCTTTCTCCACTCTTCAGACATCTTTTTAGTTTTTAAAATAATATTAAAGAGTTTAGTAAGCCAAGAAACTCCCAACAAATCAGGACCAAAATACTCTTCCTCCACTCCTCAGACATCTTTTTTAGTTTTTAAAATAATATTAAAGACCAAAATACTCTCCCTCCACTCCTCAGGCATCTTTTTAGTTTTTAAAATAATATTAAAGAAGTTTTATAAGCCAAGAAGTCCCAAATCTTTAAATATTTCCACACTTCAATTGGAATATCATTAAGTCCTACAGACTTTTGACCCTTGGTTTTCTTTAAAGCCTCCCCAACTTGGTTTTCACTAATGCAACGGTAAAAATGAAACTTATTATTATTTATAATGATATCAAGATTACAAAGATCGATTTTAGTTTCAGAAACTTCATTAGAAAGTTTATCAAAATAACTCACCCACCTATGTTGAATTTCTTTTTCTAAGAAAAGCATTTATTTTTTTCATCTTTAATACACTTTACTTGAGTTAAATCCTTACTTTTCTTTTTTTATTGTTTGGTTAGTTTATACATATATTTTTTACCCTCATAAATATCTAATCTATTAGAAAGATCACTAAAAACAGAATTTTTAGCTTCACATATTTTTCTTTTAGACTCCCTGCAGGCCGTTTGATATTTTTCCCCGCTCTCCAATTTTAATATTTAACCCAATTTTTATAACATAACTTCTTATATTTTATCTTTTCTTGTTTTTCAAAACTTCACCAGCTAAGGGATTAGTCATTGTATTAGCACTAATAGATATGATTTTATGACATATGATGTGGGGAGTTGTATGCATAGAAGCAAACAGTCGATGAAGTCTTTGAATGAGAGAAAAATAATAGAGACATTTGTAAGGAATATTCTTCTGATTTTTACTCTTTCTCCACTTTAGTTTGAACCTGTTAACACTACAGAATGTGCATTTTGTCTCTTGTGCATTTTCCCTAAAATGTAACATGTAGCCATTGACGTAGAAATCTATCTTTTCAGTTAGAAGCTCCAATTTCATCACTTACTCTTTAGTTATGTATAAATCTTCTAGAACTAAATTATCAGTAGAGTTTGCCTCATTTAATAATGTTGCTACCTAGTTAAAGTATTCTCTAGGCATGTTAAAATCGGGTTTGATGTTCAACATTCTTAAAGTTGTTGTAAACTCTGTGGGTGAAGTGCATCATTCCCATAATGATTGTTGGGCAGCATTTAATAGTTTATAGAATTGTCGTGATTCACTGTTCAGTTCGTGGTCATCCTAGAACCAACAAATTATCCCATTAACACCCAAACAAACCCATCAAACCACTATTACAGTATTAAATTATCATACCATTTTCTTACCCGGAACCTTAGGCCACCTTCTTATGTATTTACATAGCACAAATTTCTTATTTATATACATATCTCACACCTAAATTTTCATACTTTCATACATAGCACAAATTTCTTATGCATTTACATATCTCACTCCTAAATTTTCATTTTTACATACATATAGCACAAATTTCTTATGTATTTACATATCTCAAATCTAAATTTTCATATTTACATACACAACACAAGTTCCTTGTGCATTTACCCAGCCCACGTGAGTAGAAGAATTTTAACACAAGAGAACAAGTTTTATTTCTTTTCAGCAAACCCCCCAAAAAAAGCAGTCTTTTCTATCTTTTCTTTTTGCACTCTTCTACCGAGGTGATGGTGAGAGATTGAATTTTTTTTTTTTGAGATAAATTACACGCCCTTTCTTGTGCTATTTATAAGAGGTGTTGAATTGCCAAAAAAAGGCAATTTCAACCCACGTGAGAGACCGCGTGAGGGAGACATTAGGTGGAACGGCGTGAGAAGCTTGGCAGGACCGCGTGAAGCGGGAGCTTTGAGCGGGACAAATCCCAGGCTCCATCAACAATTCTTCCACTTGGAGACTGAGACATGAACTGCACCATATCCTGACTCCAGCATCTGGCTCCATCATCTGTTAGTTGTGAAATCCTTCACCTCTGCAACTAGAACCCCTTTCTTTAAGCTAGAAGACCAACTGAAGTTGAGCACAACTTCAGTTTCTCAAGTGTAACACCCTTGGTCAACATATCAGCAGGGTTCCTGCTTCCACAAATTTTCTCAAGTAGCAACTGTCCGTCATCTAACAGTGATCGAATAAAGTGATATCTTATTTGAATGTGCTTGGTCCTGGATTGAAATGCTGGATTTCTGGCGAGGAAATGACACTCTGACTATCACTATAGAGAGTGCCCTTCTGAACCTCCTTACCCAATTTCGCCAAGAAATTTTGCAGCCATATCATCTCCTTAGCAGCCTCTGACACTGCAACATACTCAGCCTCTGTAGTTGATAAAGAAACTGTCTTCAGTAGATTAGAGCCCCATGACACTGCAGTAGCGCTAAGAGTATAAACATAACATGTAGTACTCTTCCTGCTGTCAATGACTCCAGCTAAATCTGCATCAACATAACCCTGTACCTCTAGGCTCTTTCCTGAGAAACACAAACAGGTTTCTGAAGAGCCTTTTAGGTATCTCAAAATCTACTTCACAGCTTCCCAATGTTCCTTTCCTGGATTACTCATGTATCTGCTCACAACTCCCACTGCATGGGCAATATCCGGTCTGGTACAGACCATAGCATACATAAGTGAACAAATAGCTGAAACGTAAGGAACCTTACTCATGTAGTCTTGTTTCTCCTCTGACTTGAGTGACTGATTTTTGCTGAGTCTGAAGTGACTGTCTAAAGGTGTGCCAACTGGCTTGGCCTTGTTGATATTGAACCTACTAAGCACCTTTTTCACATATTCAGCCTGTGAAAGTCTCAAAGTGCCTTTGACTCGATCTCTAACAATCCTCATGTCAAGGATTTGTTCTACCGCTCCCAAATTCTTCATTGCAAAGTGTTCTGACATCTGCTTCTTCAAATTATTGATCTCATAAATGATGGCCCCTGCAATAAGCATATCATCCATATACAACAACAGGATGATATAGGAATGGTCAAAGTACCTGACATAGCAACAGTTATCTGCCTGGCATTTGCTGTATCCAGCATTTTGCATGAAATTATCAAATTTCTTGTACCATTGTCTAGGAGCTTTCTTCAGACCATACAAGCTCTTCTTCAGTCTACAAACTGAATCTTCTTTTCCTTTTACCATAAACCCTTCAGGCTGGTGCATATAGATGTCTTCTTCAAGGTTTCCATGAAGAAAGCTGTCTTCACATCTAATTGCTCCAATAATAGATCTTCGGTAGCAACCATAACCAAGACCATCCTGATGGTTGTGAGTTTTACCATAGGAGAAAAGATCCCAGAGTAATCAATGCCTTGCTTCTGTTGAAAGCCTTTTGCAACAAGTCTGGCCTTGTTTCTTTTACTGCCATCAGACTCAGTCTTTACCCGGTACACCCACTTGTTGTGCAATGCCTTCTTCCCTGGGGGAAGTTCTGTCAGCTCCTATGTATGGTTTCCTAATAGGGAATCCATCTTTTCCTTCATAGCCAGCTCCCACTTGCTAGAATTTTCATCTGTTAAGGTTTCTTCATAGCTCTGTGGTTCCCCACTGTCTGTCAACAAGATGTAGTTTAAAGTTGGTGAGTAACGCTGTGGTGAACGCCTGCTCCTGAATGACCTAAGAACGACGGCCGGAGTAGTAAATGACTCTGGACCTACCTGCGGAATAATAGAAATAGGTTCCCCGGGCCCATTCTCCTCCTCATTCCCATCTCCGTCCTGCTCTGTGTTTTCTGGTAGATCGTCGAACTCTACAAACTCTGACTCCTGAGGAGCTACTCCAGAATTTGTATTGGCCTTGTCCTTGTACATCATCTTCTCCTTGAAAATCACATTTCTGCTTCTGATAATCTTCCCATCCTGATCATCCCAGAAACTGTAACCAAATGATTCGTCTCCATAACCAATGAAATAACATTTCTTTGACTTAACATCAAGCTTTCTACGTACATCAGGATTGATTAGCACATAAGAAAGACAACCAAAAGTTTTAAGATGAGAAAATTTGACCTCTTTGCCGCTCCAGACCTCCTCAGATAATTTACAGTCTAATGGGACCAATGACACTCTTTTGATCAGGTAAACTGCAGTGCTGACCGCATCTGCCCAGAAGGTTGGTGGTAGTCCTGCGTGCAATCTCATGCTCCTAGCACGCTCATTGATGGTCATGTTCATATGTTATGCAACTCGATTTGCTGTGGTGTCCCCGGAATGGTCTTCTCCATTCTAATACCTTGAGTTGCACAGTATTCTTTGAACCCACCATCGATGTACTCACCACCATTGTCACATCTCAAGCATTTCAATTTTAGATCTGTCTCCGTTTCAACCAAGACCTTCCAAGTTTTGAATACAGAAAATACATCAAATTTATGCTTAAGAAAGTATTCTGCTGTGGTCGTCTATGAATGTGACGTAATAGCGAGAGCCTCCAAGAGATGTCACTGGGGAAGGCCCCCACACATCGGTGTGTACCAGTTCTAGTTTTCCTGTCTTTGTCACCCTGCCACCTTTCAGGAAATTAACCTTCTTCTGCTTCCCCATGATGAAACTTTCACACATGCCGAAATCAACGGACTTCAGTTCTGGTAGCTTTCCTTTGAACTGAATCTCTTTCATACCTCTCTTACTCATGTGTCCAAGTCTGCAATGCCACATGTCTGTTGTGCTCTCTGCAACTGTGGTATCAACATTGTTAATTTGACCAGTTGTCATATATAGCGTACTAGTCTTCTTACCCTGAGCCAGTACCAGTGCTCTTCTAGTAACCTTCCAGGTGTTATCAGAAAATACTACTGAATGACCTCCCTCATCAAGCTGCCCAACATATATGAGGTTCTTTTTCAGTTCAGGAATGTGTCTAACCTTTTGCAAGATCCATTTGTTTCTGTTAGAGAGTGTAATTTCAACATCTTTCATCCACACCACGTTCAAGGCTGCTCCATCAGTCATATACACTTTCCCAAAGTCACCTGAAACATAGTTTATCATTAACTCGCTGTGGGAATATGTGTGAAAAGAAGCCCCCAAGTCCAGTATCCAGTCGTCAACAGAGTTATGAACTGCAAGTAATAATGCATCCTGCTCTTCTTCAGTTACATCGTTAGCACTAACGTTCTCCGTCTTCTTAGGATTTTTGCAATTTCTTTTTATGTGGCCAGTTTTGATACAATTCCAACAGGTTGCTTGCTGACCAGACTTTGACTTGCTCTTGCTTCTATGCTTTGATTTCGACCTTCCTCTGTTTGAGTTCCTGTCCAGTGATATCCCTCTGGAATCAACATTCAGTGCTGAATTTGAACCTGAGGTATCACCAGAATCTTTCCTGCACACCTCTTCAGCAAGAATCAAGTCACGAATATAATTATATTTCAGTTTGGTTTTACCTACAGAGTTGCTACCTGTCATCCTCATGGCTTCCCAACTATTTGGCAATGAAGCCAATAATATCAGCGCACGTATCTCATCGTCAAAATCAATTTCAACGGATGATAATTGATTTTTGATAGTGTTGAAATCATTCAAATGTTGAACAACCGACAAACCTTCCGCCATCGTCAAGTTGAATAACCTTTTCATCAAATGCATCTTGTTATTCGCCGATGGCTTTTCTTACATACCTGATAAGACCTCCATAAGATCTGTCGTCGTCCTCTCCTTTATGACATTGTGAGCAATGGGCCTCGATAAGGTTAATCGAATAACTCCCAGAACCTGTCGATCCAACAGATTCCAATCAGCCTCTTCCATCTTCTCCGGTCGCTTTCCCAGTAGTGAAAGATGAAGTTTCTTCCCATATAGGTAATCATATATTTGCATCCTCCAGTATCCAAAATCTGTGTCGTCGAACTTCTCGATCCCTGAAACCTTCACTTCGTCTCCGACCATCGTTCTTCCTCAGATCCGAACCTGGTTTTGATACCAATTATTGTAAAAAAAAACGACGGCAATAAAGCAAAAAACAAATCTAGAAAATTACACCAGAGAAAGAGCGACACAAGATTTACGTAGTTCGGCAAATTACATATGTCCACGGAGCTGCAGAGGATTATATTATTTAAAAGAATCACACCGTCAAACGCCTCGACGGTTACAAGAAAAATAATTTCTTCCTCTATTTTCCTCCTTCTCTCCGCTCTCTCTCTCTTTCTCCTCTCTCTCTCAGCCCACTTGAGTAGAAGAATTTTAACAGAAGAGAACAAGTTTTATTTCTTTTCAGCAAACCCAAAAAAAAAGCAGTTTTTTCTATCTTTTCTGTTTGCACTCTTCTACCAAGGTGATGGTGAGAGATTTTTTTTTTTTTTTTTTGAGATAAAGTCCAGGCTCTTTCTTGTGTTATTTATAAGAGGTATTGAATTGCCAAAAAAAGGCAATTTCAATCTGCGTGAGAGACCGCGTGAGGGAGTGATTAGGCGGGACCGCGTGAAGGAGAGGCGGGAGCTTTGAGCGGGACAAATCCCAGGCTCCATTAACAGGATCGGCAGAGGAGCTCGGAGGTGACATATGCAACGAACGAGAGCAGAGATGAGATTAGGGAGTGAAGTGGAGTTGTTGTTCGCGGTTGTCTTATTTTAGGGATCTTGCGTCGGTCTTAGCGTCACTAAGACCGACACCAATAAGTAAAATTTGCATTGGTCATAACTTATGCTATTTCATCGTTTTAGTGTTTTTGCTCGACACAACTCATCTGTGTTTATTCTTTTAGAAGCGAAATTGGGGGTGACGTTAAACAGACGCTAATTAGTCACTAATTTTGCATCGGAAATGATTTATAGTTTTCTTGTAGTGATGAAAAATATTCAAAGGAGTATCCAACAATCTTATTTCCATTAAAAAAAAATGTTTGATGATTTGTTTGATTACAAAAACTCATTAAAACTTAGTTTTATTATTGAGATATTTGAAAATTTAATTTCTTTCAAAAATTAAAATGATTTTTTTTTTATAATTAAAAATATATAAAGTAATGACACATAGAAACATACAATTATCTTAAATAATAAAGGATTAAATTTATTGAAGAGGTACAAAAATAAGCAAGAAAGTCACATAAAAATAGACAACTTAGAGTACCATGCAAATTGCTATTATTTTATAAGGGGCATTGCCATATCAAAAAATATAATGATGAAATTTTATTTAATTTTTTTTTTTTAAATTAAAATTGCAAATCACAAATTTGTTTATCATCATATTTTGTTGGAAGATATATTATTTAATGTTAAAAATAAAGAGATAAATGATATGTCATTAAATGCATCCAATCAAGCATGAATCTTGATGTAGTAGCTGAGTCGAAATCTTTTGAAAATAAATTTAGGGCTTTAATATACCATTGTTTGAGTGTGTTGGGTTTTGGGGGAATTTGTTTCGTCCTTTCATGACGGTCACTCCTTCTAAACTTAATTTTTATTTTGTGAAAATTCTTTAATTCATATTGAGCTTCGGCTCTTAAATTTAAGGAATATATATTTTTTTTCACTTAAATATGAATATGGAACGATTTTTTCTTTTATTATTCTATGAAATAAAGTTTTTATTTATTTTTTTTTGTAATTTTTAATTATGGATCTTTGAGAGGTGTTTCAGAAGAGTGGTATGATGGAAATTTTATATGACCTGTGTTTTAATATAAATTTAATTTATATGACCTGTGTTTTAATGTAAATTTTGTTGGTAGTATATTATTCCTCTATTTTGATTGTTGTCTTAGAACAAAAAAAAAATTGCAATTATACAAAATTGTTTTTTTTTTTGTCAATTAAATTCAGCTAAGGGCATTCTCAGACCACAAAAAAAAAAAAAAAAAAAAAAAANTCCAATCAAGTATAAAACATGAATCTTGATGTGGTAGTTGAGTTGAAATCTTTTGAAAATAAATTTAGGGCTTTAATGTACATTTCTTTATGTGTTGGGTTTTGGGAGAATTTGTTTGGTCTTTTTACGACGGCCGCTCCTTCTAAACTTAATTTTTATTTGGTGAAAATTCTTTACTCATATTGCGCTTCGGCTCTTAAATTTAAGGAATCTATTTTTTTTTTTTTTCACTTAAATATGAATATGGAAATATTTTTTCTTTTATTATTCTACGAAATAAAGTTTTTATTTATTTATTTATTTATTTGTAATTTTTAGTTGTGGATCTTTGAGAGGTGTTTCAAAAGAGTGGTATGATGGAACGAAAAGATTGTATGTGGGGGTCAAGCGACTCTTTTGTTTCTTATGTTCTTCTCTTCAATTATTAAGTGTTTATATATACAATTTTTTCTTATTATTATTTTTTTCATTCCGCCAAGCAAAGTGATTGATTTTATTTTGATCCCTCTCATAAAAAAATTATATGGCCTGAGTTTTAATTTAAATTTTGTTTATAGTATATTATTCCTCTATTTTGATTGTTTTCTTAGAAGAAAAAAACTGCAATTATACAAATTTTTTTTTATTTTGTAAATTAAATTCCTTATTTTATTTTGATAAGATAAGGTTGCTGTTTTGGGCTCAAAACAATTACTTAAACTTAGATGGGCAAATCACCTCACTCTCCCATGTAGGACTGTACAAAAAGCTTCTCGTTCACGAACAACACATTTTAGGCTTGTTAAATAGCTCATTATTAATTTATTCATGAAAGAGGTGAGTCTAACACAAACAATTTTTTTGAACTTAATTGATAAACGAGCACAAAGAAATGTTTTTTCATTCGTGTTAGGCTCATTTTTGTTCAAAATAATCAAATATTAATATTTATTTACATCCATCTTTTATTAAATTTTTACATGTATTTAAATGATGCTAAATTTAATTGTTTAAACCTAGTTTTTATATTGTGGATCACGCTCCGAGAGTTAGAACTGAGTAAATGATAGAAGAAAGGTTGTGTAGAATAAACCCGGATCTTTTAAGGGGAAATGGAGAAAGATCCAATTATTCATATTTTTGCCTCATACTTATATAGGCGTGTTTTATTCAATTACTTAAAGAATGAACGGTTATGAAAACCGTTCTTAACGTCACTAAGGCTCTAATTGATTGTATAGATTTTATGTCATATTTGTATTACAATTTGAATTTTAACATTGACGATAATTGGCTATTGGCTTGAAGTCAGCCGACTGAGGCTACCGGCCGAGAGAGAGTAAACATTGATCAGTCGAGGTATTCACAGTCGACCAGAGCGGTCGGTTTTGAGGTATTCATTCGGTCAGGACGCGGGGTTAGTCAGTTGAATGTAATTGGTCGGTTTTTTTTTGTAATGAGTCGTGGCTCATTTTCCGTTCAACTCAAGTCTTGTAGGTCTCGAGTCTCACCTGCTTGGCTGTTTCGTTGCCTCAACTGGATCTGCCAATCCTGAAAAGTCTTAAGCAAATCTCATCCAGCCTAGCGGGGTTTCCGACGAGACTTGCTGCTGGGAAGATTCACGTCTCACTTTTGGGGAGGTTTGCTGTTACCGAGCGGTGAACTATCTTCGAAGCTTGAACCTATCCCGGGTTTGAAGAGCGGCTTCATACTCGGCCTTGGATCGTCAGTTGATTGCTTACTTCAAAAAGATGCCCTTTTCTCCTGGTCCTTCGTCTTTTTGAGATTATAATTTTGGTATATACATTAATTATTTTAAAATTAACTTTGGGTGATATAACTATAAAAAATATAAGTTTAAGCGTTACACATAAAATACATAGGATTGGGAGATGTGTATGTAAAAATCTCTAAAATTTAAATAAATTTCTACTTTAGAGAAGCTTCCGGCTGAGTTCCCGTACATGGTAGAGTTTTCTAAAACGGATGTATGAATTTCCCCATTTCGTCTTGGGCGTCTTTAGTCCAACATCGAAACGATGGAATATGCTATGTGAAAAGCTATTTAAATTCAAAAAAACTAGGTCTGTTTCTTAAAACTTGTACAGTTACTACAGATAATTTAAAAAAAAAAAAGAAATTGTATAAGACTAATCATTTTTTACTGTCTTTTGGGTTGTGTTACAGAAGCTTGGATTGCCGCATGCACTCACTTCACTTATGTGGCTCGCGTAAACTTATGCATTATTGATGCACAATTTTCTCTCTTCAATGTTTATTTTTACATAAATAGTGTGTATCATGGTCCTCGGTGGCGGGCTTCATTCGCTTTTGTAGCTGGATTTTGGATGCTGGATCTGTCCAGCAATGCAGTACAGGTGATCAAGATGTGGTTAAATACTTAATGCTAATTTAATGATCTTCATTTTATTTTAGGGTATTAGTAGACATCCTGTTATTTTTGCGCTCTTATTAACTTAAGGCATGGAATTGCTTTTAGGGTCCAGCCCGAGCTCTCATGGCTGATCTCTCANTCTGTCCAGCAATGCAGTACTGGTGATCAAGATGTGGTTAAATACTTAATGTTTATTAATTTTCTTCATTTTATTTTAGGGTATTAGTAAACATCCTGTTATTCTTGCGCTCTATTAACTTAAGGCATGGAATTGCTTTTAGGGTCCAGCCCGAGCTCTCATGGCTGATCTCTCAGGTGATCGATCGATCTTGTTGTTACTGCGTTGAGCATTATTTTCATTTTCCCTTAAGAACCAAAGAATTTTTTGGAGAAAATAAAAAAATAGAAATGTAATGTACAGAAAATGTATGTTATTATCTAATATAACCGGCAGTTAGAGTAGCTTTTCTATTAAGTAGCTTATTTATCATTTACAGGGCATCATGGAACCAATGCTGCTAATGCTATATTTCCTGCATGGATGGCTATTGGAAATATCATTGGTTATTTATCTGGTGCTAGTGGAGAGTGGCACAAGTATGTTCAAAACATTAGCTGTGTATTTAAAATTAATATCAACAATTGCTAACCTCCAAGAGATTTTGAGCTAAAATGTGCAATGTAGTGCAAATTAATTTGACCCAAAAGTTTTTTATATCATTCCAAAAGAGTGTTCATGTCGATGCCTCTGTGGAGGTGAGCAATTACTCGTTAGGCATCAAGATGAATTGTAAAGATACATAACAAGTTATTGTTGTTTTATCATGTTGATGCCTCTGTGGAGTTTATGTTGATACCTATCAAGATGCATAACAAGTTATTTTCCTACCGTTCATCACCAAAAGAATCAATAATCCAACCTGGCCAAACTTAGCAAAACTTGTAATCTATTTAGTCGTATCTGCACGACACAAATTCTTCTATATCCAACGTTGGTCTAGCAAAATTTACTCGATCACATCTGCTTAATTCCAGTACATTCCAATTACTGACTAATTAACTCGAATTCAGAAAAAATCGATTTTTTTTTGTTGCTTAAGAGTAGTTAGCAATCATACCGTAATAGTAATTTTTAACCAAATCAACTGAAATTTGTACTACATAATTTATATATGTCTAACTGTAAACTTTTTTTCAGCCAACTTGTTTAATGTAAATCACTCCCAAAACGTTGTTCTATTAGTTTTTTATCCATCTATCTTTGATCAGGTGGCTGCCTTTCCTGTCAAATAAGGCTTTATGNGATTTAGTCATATCTGCATGGCACAAATTCATCTATATCCAACGTTGTTCTAGCAAAATTTATTCGATCACATCTGCTTAATTCCAGTACATTCCAATTACTAACTAATTAACTCAAATTCGGGAAAAATTGTTTTTTTTTGTTGCTTAAGAGCAGTTAGCAATCATACCGTCATAGTATTTTTTAACCAAATCAACTGAAATTTGTACTACATAATTTATAGATGTCTAACTGTAAACTTTTTTTCAGCCAACTTGTTTAATGTAAATCACTCCCAAAATGTTGTTCTATTAGTTTTTTATCCATCTATCTTTGATCAGGTGGCTGCCTTTCCTGTCAAATAAGGCTTTATGTGAGGCTTGTGCAAATTTAAAAGGTGCATTCTTAATTGTCGTGGTACGCATGCCTTTTTTTTTCTTCATTGGCACACATAATTTCAAATAATTAAAATTTCATGCCATTTTTTCATGAAGACTTTGTAATTCAATAGCAAAGCTTCTATTTAACTTATATAAATTGTATAAACCTTTATCCGTTGNACATGCCCTTTTTTTTTCCTTCATTGGCACACATAATTTCAAATAATTAAAATTTCATGCCATTTTTCCATGAAGACTTTGTAATTCAATAGCAAAGCTTCTATTTAACTTATATAAATTGTATAAACCTTTATCCGTTGAATGCCGATGCAGTTGATCTTTCTAACAATGAAAATATCTTCCTTATAATCTGTGTGATGGTGACCTTCGTTGTTGCTAAAGAGGGGCCTCTTCCACCCGTCAAAGGAAGCACTGAAGTTTAGGACGACAGAGTAGGAAAATTGGACATTTTCAAAAGTATCCACAAGGAATGCCTCTGTTCTTCTAGTCACTTCTCTCACATGGGTATGCTTTCCATTTCTTCTACTTTAGTTCTACACCTAATCATCCAAGTTACCAAAAGTTATCTCAGCGCCTTTCTTTCTCTTCCCACATCAAGTGTTCTTTCTAAACTTTCTTTTGCCTGAATGCTCGCAACTGTCATGGTTTCCATTTATCCTTTATGATACTGACTAGATGGGCTGCGAAGTCTTCCATGGAAGTACAAAGGGAACTCCGGGTTAGATGAAAACTTATAGCGATGGAATCAGGGCAAGTGCATTTTGTCTGCTACTAAACTCAGTGAGTATATGTTTTCAGCATTCACCACAATGTAGTGCACCTAAGCTTTTAGAGTTTCTAAGTCCTTTTGTTCGATCAAAATTTTGTTGGTAGGTTGTTTTTGGAGTGACCCCAATCCTGATAGAACCAATGTGCCACAAGTTCACCCTTAGAATCATATGGGTTTGTTTTTATTTGCATAGTTGACACTGCCATCATCAGCACCTGGTCTCTGCACACTTACCATGGCAACATCCAGGATGTCATCATCACTCCAGATGGTAAAGTGAAAGCTGCTGCTCTGTTTGTGTTTTCGGTCCTCAGATTTCCATAAGCGGTTAGTGTCACCTTATTTGATTATTTCTTCAGTATTATCAAATCTGGAGAAAAACGTTTCATGTTTTGACCTAAATTTTTGGACTTTTTTGCCTGTTTGTAGATTTTGTATAACGTTCCTTTTGTAGTAACGATTATATATTACTACAAACATGTTTTAATTAAAATTCTTTTTTATTCCATTTCGTNTGTTGTTGCTAAAGAGGCACCTCTTCCATCTGTCAAAGGAAGCACTGAAGTTGAGGACGACAAAGTAGGAAAATTGGACATTTTCAAAAGTATCCACAAGGAATGCCTCTGTTCTTCTAGTCACTTCTCTCACATGGGTATGCTTTCCATTTCTTCTACTTTAGTTCTACACCTAATCATCCAAGTTACCAAAAGTTATCTCAGCGCCTTTCTTTCTCTTCCCACATCAAGTGTTCTTTCTAAACTTTCTTTTTCATGAATGCTCGTAGCTGTCATGGTTTCCATTTATCCTTTATGATACTGACTGGATGGGCCGTGAAGTCTTCCATGGAAGTACAAAGGGAACTCCGGGTTAGATGAAAGCTTATAGCGATGGAATCAGGGCAAGTGCATTTTGTCTGCTACTAAACTCAGTGAGTACATGTTTTCAACATTCATCACAATGTAGTGCACCTAAGCTTTTAGAGTTTCTAAGTCCTTTTGTTCGATCAAACTTTTGTTGGTAGGTTGTTCTTGGAGTGACCCCATTCCTAGTAGAACCAATGTGTCGCAAGTTCACCCTTAGAATCATATGGGTTTGTTTTTATCTGCATAGTTGACACTGCCATCATCAGCACCTGGTCTCTGCACACTTACCATGGCAGCATCCAGGATGCCATCATCACTCCGGATGGTAAAGTGAAAGCTGCTACTCTATTTGTGTTTTCGGTCCTCAGATTTCCATAAGCAGTTAGTGTCACCTTATTTGATTATTTCTTCAGTATTATCTAATCTGGAGAGAAACATTTCATGTTTTGACCAAAATTTTTGGACTTTTTTGCATGTTTGTAGATTTTGTATAACATTCCTTTTGTAGTAACGATTATATATTACTACAAACATGTTTTAATTAAAATTCTTTTTTATTCCATTTCGCACTGCATATAAATTTGAAACTTTTTTTATTTTATAGGCTTGTGTACTTGAGTACTCAACATTTCCATCATCATCCCGCAGGTTCGTGGTCAACATTTAGTTGTTAATTCGTTTGTGGTTCAAACAATTGATAGTTGCAGATGATAAATGTTGAGAAATTAGGGCGAAGAAAAATAAGAACGACACAAATCCAGAAGAACATAAAGATTTAACGAGGTTCAACAAAGATGCCTACATCCTCGGGAGCAGAGCGGCGACCTTTTCACTAATCCAGAAAAGTACATAATACAAAATATGAGGTGTAATACCTTGGGTTACATACATAAATATTTATAACCCTAGAAAGAACATAAAAAGAAACTTTGGGTACAATATGTAATTATCAAATTACCCCTGTACCACAACCCCAACCCACATAAGGAAACTCCCCTGATTTGGACAAAATCTTCCGCTCTGCTCCGCTCCTGATTTAGCACTGTCCATTTATGGTATATGAGTCTTATCTAACAAATCTCCACCTTGGCGAATATCCATCCCCTTAGAAGAAATACGTCATAGAGTTCCTTACATACCAGAAGTGGGTTGGGCCACCATGCTTCTCTAGCAACTGCAGACATTCAACAAGTCCAAGCAATGCAAGAACTTGTTGATAGTAACTGGCTTGGTCAACATATCAGTTTCAGTTTAATTAGTATGGACTTTCTGCAACAGTATCTCCCCAGAAGCAATCAATTCTCTGATCTTGTGATACCTGACATCAATGTGCTTGGTTCTCGCATGGTTCACCTAGTTCTTAGCCATATAAATAGCAATCTGACTGTCACAATGCAATTAAACTCCACCTTGTTTAACGCTCAGTTCCTTTACTAGCTCAGCAAGTCATAAGACTTCTTTTGCAGCTTCAGCTGCTGCCATATACTCAACTTCNGATAAATAGCAATCTGACTGTCACAATGCAATTGAACTCCACCTTGCTCAACGCCCAGTTCCTTTACTAGCTCAGCAAGTCATAAGACTTCTTTTGCAGCTTCAGCTGCTGCCATATACTCAACTTCAATTGTAGTTAAAGCCACAATAGACTGAATTGTTGATTTCCAACATATAGGCTCTCCACTAAGAGTAAACACATACCCAGTTGTAGACCTTCTGCCATCCAAATCACCTGCACAGTCTGAATCAGCATGCCCCACAACTGAAGGATCATTCTGCTNCACAACTGAAGGATCATTCTGCTTACTGCCGAAAATAATTTCATGCCCTACATTACTCTTCAGATACCTGAAAATCCCACTTGACTGCAATGTCGCCTTCCAGGTTTAGCCATGTATTTGCAGACTTGACTAACAACATGAGTCAAATTAGGATGAGCACATACCATTGCATACATCAAGCAGCCAACTGCACTGGCATATAGAATATTTGTCATGCCTTCCATTTCTGTATATATCTTAGGACACTGTTATGAAGAAATCTTAAAATGATTTGCCAAAGGAGTGTTTACAGACTTTGCTTTGTTCGTCTCAAACATGTCAAACACTTTCTCAACATAGCCTCGTTAAGATAAACATAATTGTCTTGAGCCTTTGTCTCGGTGAATCTCCATTCCAAAAATCTTCTTCGTAGGACCCAAGTCTTTCATGTCAAATTCCTGGCTCAATAAAGCTTTCCAACCACGGACATCATTCATATTCTTTGCAGCAATCAGTATATCACAACATATAGTAACAGAAAAATAATAAAACCATCATCAAGACTGTTCACATAAACACAACAATCATACTCACATCTCTTTTAGTCAATCTGAATCATGTAAGAGTCAAATCGCTTGTACCATTGTCTTGGAGACTGTTTCAACCCATACATTGATTTCTTTAACCTGCAAACCAAATGCTCCTGTTCAAGTTGAATGAACCCTTCTGGCTGCTCCATGTAAATCTGCTCTCCAAATCACCATGCAAGAAAGCAGTTTTAACATTCATCTGCTCCAAATGCAAATCCCAAATAGCAACTAATGCAAGCACTGCTCTGATTGAAGTATGTCTGACCACAAGAGAAAATATTTCATCATAGTCTATCCCCTTTTGCTGTGAAAATCTCTTTGCTACCAGTCAAGCCTTGAAATTTTCTTCTTCTTTTTCTGATACAGTTGGTTTTCTTTTGTAGACTCATTTGCACCCAACAACCTTCTTTCCCTCTAAAAGCTGAACTAGCTCCCAAGTGTGATTTTTCTGCAAAGACTCCATCTCCTCAACCATTGTACCCATCAATTTCTCTTTTTCCTGACTGGTGATAGCTCCTTGAAAAGTGGTCGGATCATCGCTGCTGATGAGAAGTGCACATGAAACTAAGTTTTCATAAACCAATCTGCTATGAGGCCTTACATTGACGTGTCTCTGTATTTCTCTTATTAGATTATAATTCTGTAGATCACTGGAATAGAATCACTAGTTGTTGGATTTGAACTTTCACCTCTCTCAGAAGCTACTGATTACTGTTCTAAATCCATCTGCACTGCATATGAACTGAAACTCTTCTCTGACACCTTATCTTGATTCTGTTGTAACATAAACTGCTCATCAAAAACTGCATCTCTGCTGATCACCATCTTCTTTGCAATTAGATTCCAAAACTTGTATCATTTCACACCTTGCTTATAACCCAGAAAGATGCACTTCTTGGACTTTGCATCAAGTTTTGATCTTTCATCTCAAGGTACATGCACATAAGCAGAACAACCAAAAATCCATAAATGATCGAATTTAACTGGATTACCTGTCCATACATCTTCTGCGACCTTGCCACCCAACAATGCCCGAGGTGATCTATTGATGAGATAACATGTCATATTCATAGCGTCTGCCCAGAAACTCTTAGGAAGCTATGTATTCAGTCTCAAGCACCTTGCCCTTTCAGTTAAGGACTTGTTCATTCTTTCTGCCACACCATTTTGTTGTAGTGTCTTGCACACTAAAAAATGCCTCTGAATCACATGCTTCTCACAGAACTTTTGAAACTGTGAATCTATGTACTCTGTGTCATTTTCGGATCTCAAATACTTGATATTTCTGTCAATTTGGTTCTCCACCTCAGCTTTCCACAGCTTGAATTTAGAGAAGAATTCAGATTTCTGCTTCAAGAAATCACCCAAATTTTCCTGGAGAAATCATCAATAAAGGTAACAAAATACTGAAATTCTTCCAATGACGACTCCCTAGTAAGGCCCCATACATCAGAATGCACATAATCAAGAATCCTTTCAGTTTTGTGTTTTCCAGTCATAAAAATTACTCTAGTTTGTTTTTCAAGAATACAGAACTTACAAAGGCCGAGCTTGCAGCTTTTAACACCATGCAACAAGTTTTTTTAATGCAATTATGCCATCCCACGTTCACTTAAATGACCCAGACGTATATGTCATAGCTTTGTACTATAATCAGCTGACTCCACGGAATGAATTCCACCTACAACTGTACTCCCCAACAGTTTGTAGATATTGCATGCAGTTAACTTTCCTTTCAGTAAGAATGTTTTTCGTACTCTTTCGCCTTTCCTCTTCCGACCTTTCCGTCTCCAACGGAATTCCAAAATCCCACCTCCCAATTCCCGGAAGCTAAACACGGAAAGCCTTCTTGCTGATGGATGAAAACTATTCCTCTAGCTTTCCCGCAATTCCTCCTCCCGATTCTTGCCGTAGAAAAAGAAACTTTCCACTGTCGCAGATTCAGAATTCAGCCGAGCCTTTCCCAACAAAATTTAAGAAATATGAGGGAAGATTCCTTCCTTATTTCCTTCTCCCTTCTGATTTCTTCCAGAGAAATATTCTTCTCTCCGCTTTCTTCTCCGTGCAAAGGAAATCTTGCCGCTTTCTTTCCTGTTAGGAAATCCTTATTTGTACGAACTCCTTACACGGAAATCCCCTTCGTTGAATTCCTCACGAATCGTCGAAACCATAGCATTCGAACTCCTCTACAAATCTTCCTCTTCTCTAAGCCGATATTTTTCTTCCCTGCCCTAGAACCTGGGCTCTGATACCACTTGTTGAGGAATTAGGGCGAAGAAAAATAAGAACGACACAAATCCAGAAGAACATTAAGATTTAACGAGGTTCGACAAAGATGCCTACGTCCTCGGGAGCAGAGCGGCGGTCTTTTCACTAATCCAGAAAAATACAGAATACAAAATATGAGATGTAATACCTAGGGTCACATACATACATATTTATAACCCTAGAAAGAACATAAAAAGAAATCTTGGGTCCAATATATAATTACCAAATTACCCTCGTACCACAACCCCAACCCACATAAGGAAACTCCTCTGAGATGGACAGAATCTTCCGCTCTGCTCCGCTCTTGATTTAACACTGTCCATTTATGGTATATGAGTCATATCTAACAATAAACAATTTGAAAATGAATCATGTTGAGGGCTCATGGGAAAAGCTTTTTGAATATTATTGCTAATTATTTCTAAACAACGAATCAGGTGATCATAACACTTTGGGCAGGACCGTGGGATGCTATTTTCAACAAAGGCAACATTCATGCATTTGCTCTTGCGTCAAGGATCACCTTCATGTGCTGCATTGTCGCGCTCTTCAAGCTCCCAAGGCTCCCTCGCTCTAACTTCAAAGCCAGTATGGACGACATGCAATGAACACAGTTCCTCTCCTTTCCTCGTTATTCCTTTGTTTTGCTTCATGCTTTATAGGCACTCAAGCTCCTCCTAATGATTTGATTCTACGTTAAATGTCTAATAAAATAGTGCAAGCTTGAATGAGGAAGAGCTTTATTAGAGATGAAGCTTTAGAGTTTCTGTTAAGCTGGATGAAGCTTTGACAGGCCCCTCCCTCTCCAACTATAGTGTATTTCACACTTTGTATAGGTCCAAAGCTTGACAAAAAGTGCCAGGCTAGTTAAAAGCCCCTACCAACTTGTGTATTTCCTTAATGTACCATCAACATAAGAAAATAAAATGAGTGATTGTGTTTATTTATCTTAAAATACAACTCAAATGTGTTTTGGCTATGGCTACTTGGTTTTGATTTTGTTGAAACTCATTCTTCGTTCTTATGGTGTTTGGCATGAGATTTTGTAATTTTTCAGATGTCCTTGTGCTTATTACATACCAATTAAATAAATTATACTTTACCAAATAAACAATGATGTGAAGTGTTCTTTAGAGAAAAAGGTGCCTTTACATAGTAGCCCAAATATTTTAGCCAGTGAGGATGACCACAATTAGTGACGATTATCATATATATTTTTCTTTTATATAACTAATTTGGTACGGCCACTATTGCTTATGTTCTTAATCAAATTTTGGATGATTCAACCGTCAATTTCTTAGATCCATCAGCTCAAATCAGTCNTTTCTTATGGTGTTTGGCTTGAGATTTTGGTTATATTTTGCTTCAACTTATTGAGCTTAATTTTTCAGATGTCCTTGTGCTTATTACATACCAATTAAATAAATTATATTTTACCAAATAAACAATGATGTGAAGTGTTCATTAGGGAAAAAGGGGCCCTTACATTGTAGCCCAAATATTTTAGCCAGTGAGGATGACCATAATTATGGACGATTATCATATATATTTTTCTTTTATATAACTAATTTGGTTCGGCCTCTCTTGCTTATGTTCTTAATCAAATTTTGGATGATTCAACCGTCAATTTCTTAGATCCATCAGCTCAAATCAGTCTCATTACATTAAAACATTGGAATCACTCCACAAGTTTGCCTCTTTCCATCTTGCCCTCTTTGGAAAGATTCTTATGTTAGGATACAAAAAAAAATAAAATAAATTAAAAATAAATAAATAAATAAATAATTTTTTTCTATATATCTATATATATATATTTGATTTGTTTAAAATTTTTAATGTATATATTTGACTTGTACTTAACTAGTTTATATTATTTAAAAAAGTAAAAATTCAAATGAAAATTTCATATAAACACTTAATCTGCACAAAATTTTTCATATAAAACTAGCGAACAACTTAAAAGTTTAAATGAGTATTTGAATAATCTTACAAATAAAAAAAAATATGCATAATTCAATGAATTTTGAAATAGCATATAACTAGTCAATATAAAAAAAATAATATAATAATAAGTTATAAAGTTTCTTATAATCAAATAACATAAATCAATATTAACAAGCTACTTCATTGAAATAAAAAAAATAGCAAAAAATTCTTTGAATTGATGTGTATATTGATATTAAGTTATAATATATTATTTTTAAACTTATTATTAAACAAGTCATAATTAATTAATTTTTATTTAAATATTATATTATATAAATACAAATCCTTTGACAAGTTGCTTGTTAAACAACAAATAATTATGTTCATGAATGTTAACAAATGAGTTAGACTATGTTCAAATTTAGTTCATTTAAGTTCAGTGCATTTAAAAAATATTCAAACTTGTTTATTTAACAAAGTCAAATTCAAGTTTTTCATTTGTAGCCCTATCTCCAACGAATTAATGATATTGTATTTTCTATCAGTAGCTCATCTTTTAGTGCTCAATCTACTCCATCATAACTAAAAAAAAGCACATTTGATAGAAATTCAATACTATTTTATTAGGACAAATAATGTGAAAGAAAAACTTTTAAAACAACCCATTTAAGCCATCTTTTAGCAGAAGAATATTCCCAAAAAAAAAAAAATACAAATTTCTATCAAGTCAAAGTCGCGGTTGGTGGGAGCCAGTGACTTAGCCTTTTTTTTATTTTCTTCTCATGTATTTACTTATCTAACTCATACATTTCAATTTTTACATATTTTCCCTCTTACATGTGTATGTTGGCATGTGTTTGATTTAAGAGATTGTTTTTCTTACTGTGAATTGCTAATTTTTCTTATTTTCATTATTCAAAAGATTTATTATTTTAGTCAATGTACCAGTTCATGCCCTCAATTGAAATTAATAAACCATCACACGACTAGGTTGGGTCAATCAACTTGTCTAGGCCATAAGCTTCTTGAACATGTAACGAGCTATGACAGCTTAAGGTGGTGCGATAATAACTAGCATAGGCAAAATCTCAATAGATGCGTTCGATCTAAGATGTTATGTTATTTTCTACGATGCCTTTGATCACAAATTGATGTGTTTGATCTAAGATCTTGATAATTTTTAATATAATGTTGTGTCCACACTTGTTCGTTAAAGATAGCTTGAGTTCAAGTGCCTAAAATGTAGTTTTAGTATATTCAAGTCATTAAAGATAATTGTTCTAGAATTGTTACTTGTGTTAGAATAGAATGAGAATTGATAAATTTTTTTTCTTATTTCAATTGGATTACATCAGTTATCGGTTTTAAGCCCATATCATTTTGCTTTAGTTTTGGATGCTTTTGATGGGCTTTTATAGGAGAATGTACCCTGTTATATTCTTTTCACTGATGATATTCGTTTTGTGGATAAGAATAGAGAGAGTTCAAGATAAACTTGAATTATGGAGGTCTACATTGGAGTCTAAAGGCCTTTATTGAGTATATATATAATTGAATGCATGAAATGTAATTTTAGTAGTAGTAGCTCTAGTGGCAGAGTTGTAACTATTGGTGATTGAATAATTAAAAGGTGTGGATGTTTAAGATATCTCAGATTTATTGTTCAAAGTGATGGTGATATAAATTGGGATATTATTAGTAGAATTGAAGTTGGTTTGTTGAAGTGGAGGAATTCATTGGGCCCACTGGGTGAAAGAAAAGTACCGCTTAGACTTAAAGGGAAAATTTTACAAGATGATGGTGAGACCTACAATCCTTTATGGTGCAGAATATTGGCCTTTAAAGGAAAAGTCCTAAACAAAATTTAGTGTTGCTAAGATGAGAATGCATCTATTGATGAGTGCCTTGACACTTAGAGATAAATTGCAAAACGAATATATTCGGAATATGATTGATGTAGCTCAAGTGGTGGACAAGATTAGAATCGTCTTAGATGGTTTGACAATATTAAACATCAATCATTTGATGATCAGTTATGAGAGTAGATGTTTTAAATTCAACTTATGTTAATAAAGGTAGAGGTACACCTAAATACTATTGGGCATATTTTATAAAAAAAGATCTTAATCTATTAGAATTAAATACAAAATATCACACTCAACATGAAGTAATGGAGATTCTTGTAACTTAGTGGGATAAAGGCTTGTTCTTGTTCTTTTTTATTTTCTTGCTCTTGAATCTACATACATACCACTCAATTTATATATATTTACATATATAACACCTAAACTTGGCTTTTCCACATTTATACTACCAAAAACTTTCATATAACATAAAACAAATACTATCATTTTAATTTTTTTATGTGGCATTNTGCTCAAAACAATTACTTAATCTTAGATCACCTCACTCTCATGTAGGACTGTACAAAAAGCTCATGGTCGTTCAAGATAAACTCATTTTAGGCTCGTTAAATAGCTCGTTATTAATTTATTCATGAAACAGGTGAGTCGAACACAAATAATTTTTTTGAACTTAATTGATAAACGAGCCGAGCACGAAGAAATGTTTTTTCATTCGTGTTTGACTCATTTTTGTTCAAAATAATTAAATATTAATATTTATTTATATCCATCTTTTATTAAAATTTAAATGATACTAAATTTAATTGTTGAAACCTAGTTTTTATATTGTGGAACACGCTCCGAGAGTTAGAGCCGAGTGAATGATAGAAGAAAGTGAGTGTAGAATAAACCCGGATCTTTTAAGGAGAATTGGAGAAAGATCAATTTATTCATATTTTTGCCCCATACTTATGTAGGCGTGTTTTGTACAATTACTTAAAGAATGAACAGTTATGAAAACAGTTCTTAATGTCATTAAGGCTCTCATTGATTGTATAGATTTTATGTCATATTTTTATTACAATTTGAATTTTAATATTGGCGATAATTGGCTAGTCAATTGGCTTGAAGTCAACCGACTGAGGCTACCGACCGAGTGGAATCTATACCCTCTAGAGTACACATTGATCAGTCGAGGTATTCACAGTCGACGAGAGCGGTCGGTTCTGAGGTAGACATTCGGTCAGGACGCGGGATTGGTCAGTCGAATGTGATTGGTCGGTTTTTTTCGTAATGAGCCGTGGCTCATTTTCCTTTCAACTCAAGTCTTGTAGGTCTCGAGTCTCACCTGTTTGGTTATTTCGTTGTCTCAATTGGATCTGTCAATCCTGCAAAGTCTTAAGCAAATCTCGTCCAGCCTAGCGGGGTTTCCGACGAGACTCGCTTCTGGAATGATTCGCCCCTCACTTTTGGGAAGGTTTACTGTTACCGAGCGGGGAACTATCTTCGAAGCTTGAACCTATCCCGGGTTTGAAAAGCGGCTTCATACTCGGCCTTGAATCGTCGGTTGATTGCTTACTTCAAAAAGATGCTATTTTCTCCTAACATTCGTTCTTTTTAAGATTCGTGCTGATACTTTTGATATATACATTAATTATTTTAAAATTAATTTTGGGTGATATAACTATAAAAAATATATAAGTTTAAGCGTTACATATAAAATACATAAGATTGGGTGATATGTATGTAAATATCTCTAAAATTTAAATAAATTTCTACTTTAGAGAAGCTTCTAGCTGAGTTCCCGTACATGGTAAAGTTTTCTAAAACCGGTGTATGAATTTCCCCATTTCGTCTTGGGCGTCTTTAGTCCAACATCGAAACGACTAATCATTTTTACTGTCTTTTGGGTTGTGTTACAGAAGCTTGGATTGCCGCATGCACTCACTTCACTTATGTGGCTATGCGCTCCCGTTGCTGGTTTTGTGGTAAGCACTTGAAGAATAATTTCTTATGTGCAATTGAACATTAAGTGTTGATTGGATGGATTAAGTTGTCGTCGCCTTAATTTCTTTTCTTTTCTTTTCATCAATTACCATGACAAGTAGTTTTTTTTGCTTCAAATTTTTATACTATATTTCCTTTACATGAAATAAGAATGGTTGTTATTTGCCTTAAATCCTTCACAAGATATTCTTACACTTCATAAGTGGATAGCTGATGAGCTAAATTATAAACTCTTTAAACAAACATCTCTTGAAACTATAAAACTATGATATAATATATTGATGCCACAAGTTCGGTAGCATGTCAAACTCAAAGCTGATTCTAAAATATCATTAGTCATGCTTAACCATATTTTTGCTTATTTCGGCATAATCTACAGTTATAAAATTTGCCTTCCCCTTTTGGTATTTAGGTTCAACCCTGTGTTGGTTTATGGAGTGATAGATGCCATTCACGATTTGGAAAGAGAAGACCTTTCATACTTGTCAGCCGTTTGCTGATTTCTACTGCAGTAAGTGTAGTAATAATAATACCAAGATCTGCATATTCTGCTATGGAATTATGATGCATGCATGATTAGAAATTCTTTTTTATTGTTAGGTTATTGTGATTGCCTTTTCCTCAGACATCGGTTTCAAGCTGGGTGATACCAAGGAACATTGCAGGTAATTCAAGGTGGCTCTATAGTTTATTGAGTGTGGGAAATGTTTTGGCTCGTGTGAACTTATGTATTATTGATGCATAATTTTCTTGTTGGTTATCAAAACCAAACTTTAGACGCTAACAAAAATGGAGGAATTTTATTTAGTAGTTCACACACCCTCTACATTTTCTGGTTTAATTTATAAGCAAATACATCACATTTTTCTGAAAATAAAACTAACTAACCACTTAACGGTTTTCCTAACCACCTAACCACAAAACGGTTTTCAAAACTTCCTAATCCACATGAAAAATGTGCAAAAATACATAAACAATTTCTAGAGACAACTAGATTAACACAATAATCTCCTCCTTAAGCTTGTTGTCCTTCACTGACGATTCGCACACCAATTTTTTCTCTCATCTCCAAGAACTTCAATCTTGCAAGTGACTTTGTCAGAATATCAGCACGTTGATCTTCTGTGCAAACATGTTGAATTTCAATCATTCTAGATTCAACACAATCTCTAATGTAGTGAAATCGGGTATCGATATGTTTGCTCCTCTCATGGTAAACTGAATTCTTGCTTAATGCAATTGCGGACTGATTATCAATCTTCAGAACTACTTTCTTAACTTCAGTTTTTAACAAATCTGCCAATAGTCGTCCCAGCCACACTCCTTGACACGCTGCTGCACATGCAGCGATGTACTCTGCTTCACAGGAAGATAGTGCAACCACTTTCTGTTTTTGTGAACACCAACTAATAGGACTTGACCCAAGGAAAAATATTAAACCTGAGGTACTTTTCCTATCATTAGTATCACCAGCTAGATCACTATCTGAATAACCGATCAGTTCCAAGCTTCCTTTCTTCTTCTCATAAACACAACCAAGGTTTAAAGTTCCTTTCACGTACCGTAATATGTGTTTCACTGCGGCCATGTGCTCCGTTGTGGGCCTTTCCATGTATCTACTCACCATGCCAACAGAGAATGCCAAATCTGGGCGCGTGTGCAGTAGATATCTTAAACTGCCAACAATACTTCGGTACAAAGTTGTTTCTACAGGTGGACTTGTGCTTTCCTTACTCAGTTTTAGACGAGGTTCCATCGGAATTTGTGAAGGGTTGCAATCTTTCATGCCGCATTTGTCTAAAACCTTTCTTGCATATGCCGACTGATTAAGTGTAATCCTTTGAGAATTTTGAAATACTTCAATTCCCAAATAGTAGCTTAGTAACCCAAGGTCACTCATGTTAAACAATTTCTTCATCTGTGATTTGAACTTGTCTATGTCTTGAATACACTCTCCAGTGATGATTAAATCATCCACGTAGACTCCAACAATTAAAATCCTTTTACCTTGATTTCTCATGTACACGGCATGCTCTAAAGAACACCTCTCAAAACTGAGTGTCCTCAATGATTTGTCCAGTTTTGAGTTCCAGGCTCTAGGTGCTTGACGCAAACCGTACAATGCTTTGTGCAGTTTTAACACCTTGTGCTCTTCTCCCTTTATTTCAAATCCCGGCGGTTGAGTGACATACACTTCCTCTTCCAAATCACCGTTGAGGAAGGCTGACTTCACATCCATATGATGAACCTCCCATCCTTTATGTGCCGCAATAGAGAGTAGCAAACGTACTGTCTCTAGCCGAGCAACAGGGGCAAAAATTTCATCAAAGTCTATGCCTTGTCGTTGAACGTACCCCTTTGCCACTAATCTCGCCTTGTGCTTCACAATTCTTCCTTGAGTGTCCTTCTTTAGCTTGTAAACCCATTTTAGACCTATAGGTTTGTGGCCTTCGGGTAATGAAACGAGCTTCCAGGTTTCATTTCTTCGAATGGAAGAAATTTCCTCCTCCATTGCTTTTCTCCACATCAGGTCTGCCTTAGCTTCTTCGAGAGTTGATGGCTCCTCCTCTCCTAGCAAACACAATCCCGAATACTCTAGTTCTATTGGGAAGGTTTCATCGTAAAGGCTTTTGATGTCACGCTTACCCCGTGGTCCTTCTAATGAACTCTCATCAGATGTTGTGGGCTGCACTGCTTCTGTCAAGGCCGAACCATCAAGAGCATCAAAAGTTGTATCTGGAGTGTGTGGTGTCAATGAATCAGGATCTGAAACAGATGTTCTGAATCTGATGTTCATCACTGGTGAAGCATGCTGGTATTGGTTATCAGTTTGTTCCCGTGTCGGCTGTGGGAAATCCATACCAGAATTTTTGATATCAATACCAGAACCGTTGAACGTCTCTTTATCTTCCTGATTTGTCGTATCAGATGCATCTGCTATGGTAAAATAATGTGTTGTAAGAGTTTTCCCTGCTGATCCTGTACCTGCTACTGGAGATTTACTCCACTCCCACTTCTTCTTCTCCTCGAACACTGCATCTCGTGTCACCACAACTCGTCTTGTCACTGGATCAAACATTCGATAGCCTTTCGTGTTCATATCATAACCGATGAACACCATTTGCTTGCTACGATCAGCCAACTTCGGAAGATGCGGTGTAACTACTTTTACATGTGCAAGACATCCGAAAATACGAAAATGATCGACACTTGGCTTGCGGTCATAATATGCTTCATAGGGTGTTTTGCCGACGACGCTCTTTGTTGGTGCTCTATTTAAGATATATACGGCAGTTGATACCGCTTCTCCCCAAAATTCGCCCGGGACTTCCATACTTTTCAACAAGCTCCTTGCCATGCCGACCACCGTCTGATTTCGTCGTTCGACAACTCCATTCTGCTGAGGAGAATAAGGCGCCGTGAGATAACGCTTAATTCCCAACAGCTCACAGTAACTCTTGAACTCATTTGAGATGAATTCACCGCCACGATCCGTGCGCAAAGCTTTCAACTTACTGTTTTTCTCTATTTCGGCTGCAGCTTTGACCTTCTTAAATGCCTCAAATGCTTCATTTTTGTCTCGGATCGGCACCTGCCACATAAATCTGGTACAATCGTCAACCAACAACAAGAAATAGCGCTTCCCTCCGTGAGTAGCAGGGGTAATTGGGCCGCACAAATCTCCATGCCACAATTCAAGAGGTGATTCTGCTCGGAATTTTGCCACTGCTGGAAAAGGATTTCGGTGTTGCTTTCCAATCAAACAACCATCACAGATGCGGTCCTCATGCTCGATTTTGGGCAAGCCGTGCACCATCTTTTTCTGACTTAGAAACTTCAAAGCATGAAAATTAACATGCCCATATCTTGCATGCCATCGCCATGCTTCTTCTTTGCTCCTAGCCAGAAGGCATTCGGGGAGAGCTGGTGCTATGTTAAACATATATAATCGGTTGCTTGACCTGTTCACTTTTGCTAGTAGCCTTTGTGATCTGTCTAAAATAGTCATAACACCTCCTTCAACCTCAACTTTGCATCCGTTCTCATCTAACTGGCCAAGACTTATTATATTGCTTTTCAACATCGGGATGTAGTAGACATTAGTAAGTATTCGGTGTTCACCTGCGAAGCCTTCAAACAAAACCGAACCTCTTCCTTGGATTTCTACAGTCGAGCCATCCCCAAATTTGACCGACCCTTTAATTGTCGTGTCAATTTCAGCAAATTTTTCAATACAACCGGTCATGTGATTACTTGCACCAGTATCTAAATACCAAGCCTTCTCTCGGGTGTTTTTAAACTTTGACACCACCTTGTCTTCATGCAATAACACCTGCTCGTTCTGTATTGCGTGGCTGAGAACACAAATTTCTGTCATCAACAATGCTGGTTCATCTTCGGTTTGCGTTGCAACAAGGTTTGCTTTTTCTCTTCGGTTTGGTTTGGGACACTCTTTTGCAAAATGACCATATTCATTACAATTGAAACACTTAACCTTGGATTTGTCGAAGTTACGTGGCTTTCGGTCTTCACCTCGACCTCCACCATATCCACGCCCACGACCACGTCCTCTCCCGTGACGTCCTCCTTTTTTGTTGTTGTTGGAACCTTCATCTTTCTTTGCCTTTGAGATTCTTGCCTCCCACTCGGCCTGGGTAAGGAGTAACTGTTCTCCACTACCCTTTGAGTGCAGTCGCCCTTTAAGCCCTTCCTCGAAGGTTCTGAGACGACCTATCGCCTCGGATACCGACATCTTCTCAGTATCGCCAAATTGTTCGATTGTTCCAATAATTTGGAGAAATCTATCTGGAACTGCACTGAACAATTTTTCAACAACTTCACTGTCGTCGAACTTCGTGCCCAGTGAGCGGATCTCACCCACCAGCGTGGTAAGCTTCATGAAAAATTCGTTTATTGTCTCTGAATCCTCCATGTGTAACTTGTTCAGTTGTCGTTTCAGAACCTGTACGCGTGCCTTCTTAACGCGATCTTCGCCGACTCGCATCTCCCTGAGTGCGTCCCAAGCCTCCTTTGCCGTCTTTTTCTCCGCGATTACCATCATCACGTCATCCGGCACGGCTTGAGAAATGGCTACCATGGCGCCTTGATCTTTGTCATCGTCTTTTTCTTCACCTTCAATCACTGACCATACTCCTAGTGAACGCAAGATTATCTTCATCTTGACAGCCCATATGCTGTAGTTCGTTTCACTTAACGTTGGAAATTGGATCGGGATTGAGGCTCCTCTTGCCGTCGGTTTGATGACAGCAAGTGACTTAGATGGATCTCCATCATTTCCGGCCATTTCTTTGACACCTTCGCTCTGATACCAAATGTTGGTTTTCAAAACCAAACTTTAGACGCTAACAAAAATGGAGGAATTTTATTTAGTAGTTCACACACCCTCTACATTTTCTGGTTTAATTTATAAGCAAATACATCACATTTTTCTGAAAATAAAACTAACTAACCACTTAACGGTTTTCCTAACCACCTAACCACAAAACGGTTTTCAAAACTTCCTAATCCACATGAAAAATGTGCAAAAATACATAAACAATTTCTAGAGACAACTAGATTAACACAATATTTCTCTCTTTAATGTTTATTTTTACATAAATATGTGTATCATGGTCCTGGGTGGCGGGCTGCATTCGTTTTTGTAGCTAGATTTTGGATGCTGGATCTGTCCAACAATGCAGTACAGGTGATCAAGACTTGGCTAAATATTTAATGTTGAATTAATGATCTTCATTTTATTTTAGGGTATTAGTAGACATCCTGTTATTCTTGCACTCTTATTAACTTAAGGCATGGAATTGCTTTTAGGGTCCAGCCCGAGCTCTCATGGCTGATCTCTCAGGTGATCGATCGATCTTGTTGTTACTGCGTTGAGCATTATTTTCATTTTCCCTTACGAACCAAAGAATTTTTTGGAGAAAATAAAAAAAATAGAAATGTAATGTACAGAAAATGTATGTTATTATCTAATATAACCGCCAGTTATAGTAGCTTTTCTATTAACTAGTTTATTTATCATTTACAGGACATCATGGAACCAATGCTGCTAATGCTACATTTGATGCATATTGGAAACATCCTTGGTTATTCATCTGGTGCTAATGGAGAGTGGCATAAGCATGTTCAAAACATTAGCTGTGTATCTAAAATTATTATCAGCAATTGCTAACCTCCAAGAGATTTTGAGCTAAAATGTGCAATGTAGTACAAATTAATTTGACCCAAAAGTTTTTTATATCATTCCAAAAGAGTGTTCATGTTGATGCCTCTGTGGAGATGAGCAATTACTCGTTAGGCATCAAGATGAATTGTAAAGATACATAACAAGTTATTGTGGTTTTATCATGTTGATGCCTCTGTGGAGTTTATGGTGATGCCTATCAAGATGCATAACAAGTTATTTTCCTAGCGTTCATCACCAAAAGAATCAATAATCCAACCTGGCCAAACTTAGCAAAACTTGAAATCTATTTAGTCATATATGCACGACACAAATTCATCTATATCCAACGTAGGTCTAGCAAAATTTACTCGATCACATCTGCTTAATTTCAGTACATTCCAATTACTGACTAATTAACTCGAATTCAGGAAAAAATGATATTTTTTGTTGCTTAAGAGCAGTTAGCAATCATACCGTAATAGTATTTTTTAACCAAATCAACTGAAATTTGTACTACAGAATTTTTAGATGTCTAACTGTAAACTTTTTTTTCAGCCAACTTGTTTAATGTAAATCACTCCCAAAATGTTGTTCTATTAATTTTTGATCCATCTATCTTTGATCAGGTGGCTGCCTTTCATGTCAAATAAGGCTTGTTGTGAGGCTTGTGCAAATTTAAAAGGTGCATTCTTAATTGCCGTGGTACACATGGCCTTTTTTTTCCTTCATTGGCACACATAATTTCAGTTAATTAAAAATTCATGCCATTTTTCCATGAAGACTTTGTAATTCAATAGCAAAGCTTCTATTTAACTTATATAAATTGTATAAACCTTTATACGTTGAATGCCGATGCATTTGATCTTTCTAACAATGAAAATGTCTTCCTTATAATCTGTGTAATTGTGACCTTCGTTGTTGCTAAAGAGGCGCCTCTTCCATCCGTCAAAGGAAGCACTGAAGCTGAGGACGACAGAATAGGAAAATTGGACATTTTCAAAAGTATCAAGAATCTGCCACAAGGAATGCCTTCTGTTCTTCTAGTCACTTCTCTCACATGGGTATGCTTTCCATTTCTTCTACTTTAGTTTTGCACCTAATCATCCAAGTTACCAAAAGTTATCTCAACGCCTTTCTTTCTCTTCCCACATCAAGTGTTCTTCCTAAACTTTCTTTTGCCTGAATGCTCGCAGCTGTCATGGTTTGCATTTATCCTTTATGATATTGGCTGGATGGGCCGCGAAGTTTTCCATGGAGATACAAAGGGAACTATGGGTTAGATGAAAGCATATAACGATGGAATCAGGGCAGGTGCATTTTGCCTGCTACTAAACTCGGTGAGTATATGTTTTCAGCATTCACCATAATGTAGTGCACCCAAGCTTTTAGAGTTTCTCAGTCCTTTTGTTCGATCAAACTTTTGTTGGTAGGTTGTTCTTGGAGTGACCACATTTCTGGTAGAACCAATGTGCCACAAGTTCCCTTAGAATCATATGGGTGTCAAGCAATTTCTTTGTTTTTATCTGCATAGTTGACACTGTCATCATCAGCACCTGGTCTCTGCACACTTTCCATGGCAGCATCCAGGATGTCATCATCATTCTGGATGGTAAAGTGAAAGTTGCTGCTCTGTTTGCGTTTTCGGTCCTCGGATTTCCATAAGCGGTTAGTGTCACCTTATTTCATTATTTCTTCAGTATTATCTAATCTGGAGAGAAACGTTTCATGTTGTGACCTAAATTTTTGAACTTTTTGTGCCTGTTTATAGATTTTGTATAACGTGCCTTTTGTAGTAACGATTTTATATTACTACAAACATCTTTTAATTAAAATTCTTTTTTATTCCATTCCGGACTGCATATAAATTTGAAACTTTTTTTTTTTATTTTATAGGCTTGTGTACTGGAGTACTCAACACTTCCATCATCATCCCGCAGATTCGTGGTCAACATTTAGTTGTTAATTCGTTTGTGGTTCAAACAATTGATAGTTGCAGATGATAAATATTGAGAAATTTGGGCGAAGAAAAACAAGAACGACACAAATCCAGAAGAACACAAACATATAACGAGGTTTGGAAAAGATGCCTACATCGTCGGGGGTAGAGCGGCGACCTTTTCACTAATCCAGAAAAGTACATAATACAGAATATGAGGTGTAATACTTAGGGTTACATACAGACATATTTATAACCCTAGAAAGAACATAAAAAGAAACCTTGGGTACAATATGTAATTACCAAATTACCCCTATACCACAACCCCAGCCCACATAAAAAAACTCCCCTGATTTGGACATAATATTTCGCTCTGCTCCGCTCCTGATTTAGCACTGTCCATTTATGGTATATGAGCAATATCTAACAAATCTCCTCGTTGGCAAATATTCAGCCCCTTAGGAGAAATACGTCATGGAGTTCCTTACATACCAGAATTGGGTTGGGCCACTATGCTTCTCTAGCAACTGCAGACATTCAACAAGTCCAACCAATGCAAGAACTTGTTGATAGTAACTGACTTGGTCAACATATCAGCTGCATTTTCATCAGTATGAACTTTCTACAACAGTATTCCCCAGAAGCAATCAATTATCTGATCTTGTGATACCTGACATCAATGTGCTTGGTTCTCGCATGGTACACCTGGTTCTTAGCCAAATAAATAGCACTTTGACTTTCACAATACAACTGAACTCCACCTTGCTCAACGCCTAGTTCCTTTACTAGCTCAACAAGCCATAAGACTTTTTTTGCAGCTTCAGCTACTGCCATGTACTCAGCTTCAGTTGTAGATAAAGCCACAATAGACTGAATTGTTGATTTCCAACATATAGGCCCTCCACCAAGAGTAAACACATACCCAATTGTAGACCTTATGCCATTCAAATCACTTGCATAGTCTGAATCAACATACCCCACAACTGAAGGATCATTTTACTAACTGGCAAAAGTAATTTCATGTCCTACAGCACCCTTCAGATACCTGAAAATCTCACTTAACTGCTTCCCAATGTCGCCTTCCAGGTTTAGCCATGTATTTGCAGACTTGACTAACAGCATGAGCCAAATTAGGATGAGTACATACCATTGCATACATCAAGCAGCCAACTGCACTGACATTTGGAACATTTGCCATGTCATCCATTTCTGTATATGTCTTAGGACACTGTTCTGAAGAAATCTTATAATGATTTGCCAAAGGAGTGCTTACAGATTTTGCTTTGCTCATCTCAAACCTGTCCAACACTTTCTCAACATAGCCTCGTTGAGATAAACATAATCGTCTTGAGCCTCTGTCTCGGCGAGTCTCCATTCCAAGAATTTTCTTCGTAGGACCCAAGTCTTTCATGTCAAATTCATGGCTCAATAAAGTTTTCAAACCACAGACATCATTCTTATTCTTTGCATCAATCAGTATATCATCAACATACAGTAACAAAAAAATAATAGAACCATCATCAAGGCTCTTCACATAAATACAACAATCATACTCACATCTCTTGTAGTCAATCTGAATCATGTAGGAGTCAAACTGTTTGTACCACTGTCTTGGAGAATGTTTCAACCCATAGAGTGATTTATTTAACCTGTAAATCATATGCTCCTGTTCAATTTGAGTAATCTTTCTGACTGCTTCATGTAAATCTGCTCCTCCAAATCACCATGCAAGAAAGCAGTTTTAACATCCATCGACAACAAATACAAATCTCAAATAGCTACTAATGCAAGCACTGCCCTGATTGAAGTATGTATGACCACAAGAAAAAATATTTCATCATAATCTATCCTCATTTGTTGTGAAAATCCATTTGCTACCAGTCGAGCCTTAAACTTTTACTCTTCTTTTTCTGATACAATTGATTTCCTTTTGTAGACCCATTTTCACCTAGTAGCCTTCTTTTCCTCTGGAAGCTGAACTAGCTCCCAAGTGTGATTTTTCTCCAAAGACTCCATCTCCTCAATCATTGCACCCATCCATTTATCTTTCTCCTGGCTGGTGATAGCTACTTGAAAAGTGGTCGGATCATCACTGCTGATGAGAAGTGCACATGAGATTAAATTTTCATAACCCAATCTACTATGAGGCTTTACATTGGTGTGTCTCTGTCTATCTCTGAATAGATTATAATTCTATAGATGATCTGGAATAGAATTACTAGGTATTGGATTTGAACTTTCACCTCTCTCAGAAGCTATTGGCTGTTGTTCTAAATCCATTTGCACTGCATCTGAACTGAAACTCTTCTCTGACACCTTATCTTGATTTTGTTGTAACATAAACTGCTCGTCAAAAACTGCATCTCTGCTGATCACCATCTTCTTTGCAATTAGATCCCAAAACTTGTATCCTTTCACACATTTCTTATAGCCCAGAAAGATGCACTTCTTGGATTTTGCATCAAGTTTTGATCTTTCATCTCCCAGGTACATGGACATAAGCAGGACAACCAAAAATCCATAAATGATCTAATTTAACTGGATTACCTATCCATACCTCTTCTGCGACCCTGCCACTCAACGATGCCTAAGGTGATCTATTGATGAGATAACATGTCATATTCACAGCCTCATCCCAGAAACTCTTAGGAAGCCCTACATTCAGTCTCAAGCACATTGCCCTTTCAGTAAAGGACATGTTCATCATTTCTACCACATCATTTTATTGTGGTGTCTTGCGCACTGAAAATGCCTCTGAATCTTATGCTCCTCATAAAACTTCTGAAACTGTGAATCTGTGAACTCTGTGCCATTATTGGACCTCAAATACTTGATCTTTCTGTCAGTTTGGTTCTCCATCTCAGCTTTCCACAGCTTGAATTTAGAGAAGAATTCAGATTTTCTGCTTCAAGAAATACACCCAAAATTTCCTGGAAAAATCATCAATAAAGATAACAAAATACTTACATCCTCCTAATGATGACTTGCTAGTTGGGCCCCATACATCAGAATGCACATAATCATGAATCCCTTCAGTTTTGTGCTTTCAAGTCATAAAAATTAATCTAGTCTGTTTTCTAAGAATACAAAACTTACAAAGGTCGAGCTTGCAGCTTTTAACATTAAGTTTCTTCTATGCAATTTTGTCATCCCACGTTCACTAAGATGACCCAAACGCATATGTCAAGCTTTGTATTATAATCATCTAACTCCACAGAATAAACTCCACCTACAACTGTACTCCCCAACAGTTTATAGATATTGCCTGCAGTTAACTTTCCTTTCATCACCGTCAGCGCACCCTTAACAATTCTGATGGTTTCCCTATCATCATCAGCCTTAGGAATAAAATTATTTCTGTGTCAAGTGCCTAATGAAATCAAGTTCTTCTTCAGATCTGGAATATGTCTGACATCACATAACGTTCTAACTGTGTCTTCATACATTTTAATTCTGACTTCTCCAATACCAACAATATTGCAACATCTATCATCTCCCAAATAGACTGAGCCAGAATTAGTTAACCTGTATGAAGTAAACCGCTCCCTATAAGGTTTTATGTGATAAGAACACCCTGAATCAAGAATCCATGCATCCGAGAACTGAGTTGATGAAACTGAAAGCATATCACCATCACTGCAATCTGAATTGTCACTTTGCACCACATTTACAGACTTTGATGATGTATCACCTTTCTCCTCAGTCCGCTTCTTGAGCTTTGGACAATCTCTCTTCATATGACCTGGCTCCTTGCACCTGTAGCAATGAATTGTCTTTTTTTCTCTAGATTTTAATATAGAATTTTGCCTTTCAGAACCCTCATTCTCTTTCTTCCTTCCACGATCCTACTTACCCTTAACATATAAACTGTCGCCGTGAGATCTTTCCCCTGCATTCTGCTTCTGCTGGTTGTGAGCCAAAAATGCTGTAGTAATATTATAAAATTTGATAGTTTTTTTTCAAATATGGGATGCTATCTTCAACAAAGGCAACATTCCTGCATTTGCTCTTGCGTCAGGGATCACCATCGTGTGCTGCATTGTCACGCTCTTCAAGCTCCCAAGGCTCTCTTGCTCTAACTTCAAAGCTAGTATGGACAACATGCAATGAACACAGTTCCTCTCCTTTTCTCGTTATCCCTTTGTTTTGCTTCAAGCTTTATAGGCACTGAAGCTCCTCCTAATGATTTGATTCTACGTTAAATGTCTAATAAAATAGTGCAAGCTTGAATGAGGAAGAACTTAATTGAGATGAAGCTGTAGAGTTTGTGTTAAGCTGGATGGAGCTTTGACAGGCCCCTCCCTCTCCAACTATAGTGTATTTCACACTTTGTATAGGTCTAGAGCTTGACAAAAAGTGCCAGGCTAGTTAAAAGACCCTACCAACTTGTGCATTTCCTTAATGTACCATCAACATAAGAAAATAAAATGAGTGATTGTGTTTATTTATCTTAAAATACAACTCAAATGTGTTTTGGCTATGGCTACTTGGTTTTGATTTTGTTGAAACTCATTCTTCTTTCTTATGGTGTTTGGCTTGAGATTTTGGTTATATTTTGCTTCAACTTATTGAGCTTAATTTTTCAGATGTCCTTGTGCTTATTACATACCAATTAAATAAATTATATTTTACCAAATAAACAATGATGTGAAGTGTTCATTAGGGAAAAAGGGGCCCTTACATTGTAGCCCAAATATTTTAGCCAGTGAGGATGACCATAATTATGGACGATTATCATATATATTTTTCTTTTATATAACTAATTTGGTTCGGCCTCTCTTGCTTATGTTCTTAATCAAATTTTGGATGATTCAACCGTCAATTTCTTAGATCCAT
>JXCR01146101.1:133105-148904 GCA_002079205.1 Phalaenopsis hybrid cultivar
ATGGGCTGTATCCCATTTAAGCCTCTTCTTTGTTATATGTATCTATTGTCTAATAGCTTTAAGGGATATCTGTAGGAGACGGGCCTCACCATTTTAATCATAACTTCTGCATAACGGAAACTAAGTCATGCAGGAGGATTGCTTTTTCTCTAATCAAAAGTAAATCCATTTTTTTAAGACTGATTATGCTACACTTTCTCAGTCAGTTTAATGTCGAGATTTAATGATTTGCCATCTCTCTAATAAGAGCTGTAATTGAGTCGAGTCGAGTATGACTTGATTTCGACTTGGTTTGGTCCAATCATAACTAGTGCATGTTCATTTTGAGTTTGGGACGAACTTCAAAAATTTATTTAATGTATATATTCGACTTGTACTTAACTTGTTTATAATAATCAAATAACTAAAAATTCAAATGAATATTTCATATAAACACTTAATCTGCACAAAATTTTTCATATAAAACTAGTGAACAACTTAAAAATTTAAATGAGTATTTGAATAATCTTACAAATCAAAATAATATGCACAATTCAATAAATTTTGAAATAGCATATATAAAAAAAATAATATAATATATAAGTTATAAAGTTTCTTACAATCAAATAACATAAATCAGTATTAACAAACTACTTCACTGAAATAAAAAATAGCAAAAAATTCTTTGAATTGATGTGTATATCGATATTAAGTTATAATATATTATTTTTAAACTTATTATTAAACAAGTCCTAATTAATTAAATTTTATTTAATTATTATATTATATAAATATAGATCCTTTGATAAGTTGTTTGTTAAACAACAAATAATTATGTTCATGAATATTAACAAATGAGTTGGACTATGTTCAAATTTAGTTCATTTAAGTTCAGAACATTTAAAAAATATTCAAAATTATTTATTTAACAAAGTCAAATTCAAGTTTTTCATTTATAGCCCTATCTCCAACGAATTAATGATATTGTATTTCCTATAAGTAGCTCATCTTTTAGTGCTTAATCTACTCCATCATAACTAAACAAAAGCACATTTGGTAGAAATTCATTACTATTTTATTAGGACAAATAATGTGAAACCCTAAACTTTTAAAACAACCCATTTAAGCCATCTTTTAGCAGAAGAATTACTATTTTATTAGTTTTTTTTTTTTTTTTTCTTCTCATGTATTTACTTATCTAACTCATACATTTCAATTTTTACATATTTGCCCTCTTACATATGCATATTGGTATGTGTTTGATTTAAGAGATTGTTTTTCTTACAGTGAATTGCTAATTTTCTTATTTTCATTATTCAAAAGATTTATTAGTTTAATCAATGTACCAGTTCATGCCCTCAATTGAAATTAATAAACCATCACACGTCTAGGTTGGGTCTATCAACTTGTCTGGGCCACAATTAAGTTGAACATGTTACAAGTCATGACAGCTTGAAGGTGGTGCAATAATGACTAGCATAGGCAAAATCTCAATGGATGCATTCGATCTAAGATGTTATGTTATTTTCTAAGATGCATTTGATCTCAAATTGATGTGTTTGATCTAAGATATTAATAATTTTCAATATAATGTTGTGTCCACACTTGTTCGTTAAAGGTAGCTTGAATTCAAGTGCCTAAAATGTAATTTTAGTATATTCAAGTCATTAAAGATAATTGTTCTAGAATTGTTACTTGTGTTAGAATAGAATGAGAATTGATAAAGTTTTTTCTTATTTCAATTGGATTACATCAGTGATCGGTCTTAAGCCCATATCATTTTGCTTTAGTTTTGGATGCTCTTGATGGGCTTTTATAGGAGAATGTACCCCGTCGTATTCTTTTCGCTGATGATATTCGTTTCGTGGATAAGAATAAAGAAAGAGTTCAAGATAAACTTGAATTATGGAGGTCTACATTGGAGTCTAAAGGCCTTTATTGAGTATATATATAATTGAATGCATGAAATGTAATTTTAGTAGTAGTAGCTCTAGTGGCAGAGTTGTAACTATTGGTGATTGAATAATTAAAAAGTGTGGATGTTTTAGATATCTCAGATTTATTGTTCAAAGTGATGGTGATATAAATTGGGATATCATTAGTAGAATTGAAGTTGGTTTGTTGAAGTGGAGGAATTCATTGGGGCCACTCTGTGAAAGAAAAGTACCGCTTAGACTTAAAAGGAAAATTTTACAAGATGATGGTGAGACCTGCAATCCTTTATGATGCAGAATGTTGGCCTTTAAAAGAAAAGTCCTAAACAAAATTTAGTGTTGCTAAGATGAGAATGGATCTGTTGATGAGTGCCTTGACACTCAGAGACAAAATGCAAAACGAATATATGCGGAATAAGATTGATGTAGCTCAAGTGGTGGATAAGATTAGAATCCTCTTAGATGATTTGATAACATTAAACATCAACCATTTAATGATAGTAGATGTTTTAGATTTAACGTATGTTAATAAAGGTAGAGGTACACCTAAAAAGACTTGGGCATATTTTATAAAAAAGATTTTAATCTATCAGAATTAAATACAAAATATCACACTCAACATGACGTAATGGAGATTCTTGTAACTTAGAGGGATAAAAGCTTGTTCTTTTTCTTTTTTATTTCTTGTTCTTGAATTTACATGCATACCACTCAATTTCTATATATTTACATATATAACACCTAAACTTGGCTTTTCTACATTTATACTACCAAANTAAGAATTCATCGGTTCATATATAAATATAAAATAGAAAAAATAAAATCCGAATAAAAAGGTCATTTTTTCTCGAAACCAAAAAACTCCAAATGCATTAACACTAATGAACTGAATTTAAGTAGAAATAGAGATAAAGGTTGGAATCGACATCACCTTTGATTTGAAACAGGAAGAAATGGCGACCATGCAGTTGCGATCCAAATCTCCTCCGCCTGTTTGAACGTGCGCACAAGCTGAAAAGATTGGAAATGATGGATTTCAGTATCGGTTTCGATACAACATGTGGCATCCGCTAATTAAAATTTAATAATCGATAGTTTAGTCCGTCAGTCAACGTACAATGGCTGTTGATTTTTAGTCAGGAAAATCGATGTCTTCCAATACCGATGACATTGGAACGTTGGTTTCTAAGTACGTATGAACCGACAAAAGTAATTGTCGATGGACTCTCATGGCCCATAATAAACATCTTTAAAGAGGAACCTCTGGTTTATTTAGTGAGAAAACCGCGGAAATAGCTTTTAAATCGTTAGCGTCACTAAACTTTCAACGAACATAAAGCTCTTGGCTTTTCCCACCGGTTTTATCTATTTTTTCTGCAAGGTAAAATTTTAACATACTCTATTGAATTGTTTGTATTGATTCATTTGAATCATTTATCTTTATTTTAGCATTTCATTACCTTAATGATCTTGAAATTAATGATCTTAAGCTTGTTGGAATCTTCTTGTGAAGACGTTTCTTTCGACTTTATGCTTGTTGAATTTAGAGATCATTTGAACTTCAATTAATATTTGAAGCTGCTAACCATACTTTGAAGTTTTTGATTTGATTTTGGCTCATTTGAACTCGGATTAGACTAATTTTAGTTTTTTTAGGTTAATCTCATTTAAAAGTTCAATCTAATTATAAATTTGCTTAAACTGGAGCTTGTATAATTATGACTTGAAACTTATTTCATCCAAACTGCTTCGAGATTCATAGTTGATAAGTTGATTTATTAAGGACATATCAAATATGTAGCAATAATTATGTCTAGATAATAGCATTAACTATACAATCAAACAAAAGAATAGTTCAGAAGTTTAATAAGTCCTGACAATTGAATAAATTCGCATAAGATCATAAATTTAGTTTTTTTTTTTTTTTTTTTTTTTTTTTTTTTTTTTTTTTTTTTTTTTTTTTTTTTTTTNTTTTTTTTTTTTTGAGATAATTTAAATCAAAGAAATTAATATTATACCATCTAGATGGTTGAATGACTCATAAGATTTACTCAAAAGTATGAGCTGATTAAATTATACCTACATATTTTAATGATATCCAAGTTTAACTTAAATAATTATGCATAATAGAAATTTAATAAACATGGTAATGTTCAAACCAAATTTAGCATAGATGATTAAAATACACAAACAGAAAGAGATACAGATATATGGAGAAGGTTAAGATTATTCATGTGGAGACCCAAGAAACAGTAGGCTGTCCAAGAATCTAATAAGTTTGGTCAAGATTGCTAACCACTAAGAAAGGAAATGCGTTGAGGCAATCTGGTTGCTTGCCAGCTAACTAGGACCATAGTTTGCAATAGGAAATAATATCTATATAATGTTAGGTTCTTGGGTGATGTTCGGCTTAAACTATATTAAATTTTAGTGATTAAATTTTCATATAAGTAGCACTTTCATTTCAGCCATTGGAATAAAATCACATGTCAATCAAGTATGAAAATTTTAATATTTATAGATTTAGCACTCTAGTGTCATTCATGGTCACATCAAAATACATACATGAGAGGATTTTTTTCCCCTTACCATTCTCTACTACATATTTAGTGTTACCTGTAAGAGGTTGGAAGCAGTAATTTTCTGATGGATGGATTCATCATGTGTATGGATTACATATTATCATTGCTTCCCTGTTATTTTAAGGTCATATCTGATGCATATTTTTTTCTTGGCGATTCTGCTTTGAAATTTACCTATATTTGGTGTTACCTGAAGGAAAGTTTAATAACAAGGATGCAGCATGTCTTCAACTTTTTTGATTAATCTCTTCACCCCAATGATTAAACTTTTTTTCTGGTTGATGAAAATTCATTCATCTTTCTCAGCTTAGTAATGTCTTCTAGCTGTTTTTATTGCCATCTGACATACAAGTTAGATTGAAGTTCTTGGTGATTCTGTTTTGTTATCGTTCTACATTTGAAGTTGGTGTTAATGTAACATATGTTTTTTTCTTAGTGTATTAATTTTTTTCCTTGCTTATTCCTTAGTTTTAAGGAATACATCCGTCCATATTTTATTTTGCAAATTCTATTTGTATTATTATTATTTTTTTTTATTTTTGACCTATTAAGACCGTTTAATTTGCTATGATTTTCACTTGTCTTTGGATTCTCTCCTCTTTTATTTATTTATATTTTTCATTGGACTCTTGTCTTTTTCATAAAAGGGAGTTATTAAATTATTGAAAGGGAATTTCTAACCAATGCCTAGTCGCATTCTTCCCATAATTAGGTTTCCAATAATTTGCATGTTGCATTCATATCACTGGATTTATCGGATCCCTTTGCCCGCATAAAACAGCCAAGTATGTCATATATGCATATGTTGAATCCAAAAATATATGGGAAACATGCCCAAGGTATATGGTGTTTTATAGGAGAGAGAGGGCGAGAGAGAGAGAGAGAGAAAAAGCACACTGAGAAACAATAAAAGAGGGTCTTTTTGATAATTTATAGAGATATTTGTATAAAATAAAATTAGAAGATTGATTCGATCGTCAAGACGTTCACCAACTGTCTGCTAAGCCTTGGTTCCGTCAACATCTGATACGAGAGGATACTCCTCACCGATCGTCCTCATGACCAATCACTGCATAGTGAGAGATCCACAAACACGTTCTACCAAAGCTCAAACAAGGAATTCCCCACGCCGGTGTCTAAATCAAATGGCCGTCTACAAGTTACGTCTGATTGGTCATATCTTCTTCGCGAGCCATTCATTTGTCTTGAGATTCATGATGACATATTTCTTATATACATATTTAATTCATTGATTATTTTATTTCTTAGAAGTTGCACTGCACACAAGGATAAGAGAATCCTTTTAACAAGTACAAAATAATTAAATGAAATTATGGAGCAATAATGTACTCCCCAAGATTTCTGTGCCCGAATCATTATAAATAGATCTTGGGGTAAGGAAGGTTTGCGCCGTTTTCGTTTCTTCCCGATCCTTTATCTTCTATCTTTTAATCTCAATGTTTATCACGATATTGGGTGAAGGAGCATCATCTACCAATAAGAGTGCCCTCTTCAAAGTCATGAGTGATATGGGGGCAAAGGTTCGTAAGTCGGACGTGAGGCACGAGCTAGCAGGTGAAGCTTCTGTAAAGGAGTTGAGTATGAAGAGAGTTTTACCTAATGTAGGGACTAGTTATTTTGAGGGTTGAGCTGATTCTTATGGTTTCCCTCCAAACTTGTCTTAGGAGAGGGCTGCAGGGCAAGCTAGAGGTCATTCTAGAGATTGTCCTACAAGGCACCCGTTGGAGGTGAATTTTCCTGTCGGAGAGAGAGTTTGTCTGTTCAGTTTGTATCGGGGATTGTGGTTCCCTAGTAAGGTTTTGAGAAGACAACGGCTGAAGCTGAGATATGGCTTTGATTGACAAAGAACAGTATTTTCTCTAAACTTAATGGAAGAGAGAAAGCCGATGAGGGTGTTTTTTCTTACACAACATCTGAATGGGGACAAATTTAGGGTATGTAGCTTGAATTGTCTTTTGCATCTTTTTTCTTCAGTGCAACAATTGAATTTCTGACCGTCAACTCTGTATTGGCAGATACTAATGCTAGTCCCGCGGATGACATGGTTATCGTGGACCAGGTTGAGGTCGGGGAATCAAATATGGAATATGTGGTTGTGAAGGTAGAAGATATGACAAATCAAAATGTATTAGAGCAAGGTGCTAGGGATCAAGGAGCTGAGTCAGGCGTTGAGTAGGGTGCTGAGGAGCGAAGGATGGAGGGAAACTTACCTCTCAGTAGGGGGCCAAAGTGTGGACTGTCAAATTTCTTCTGACATTGCAGGGGGAAGCGGAGGCAACCGGGAGGAGGCGGTGAAGGATGGGGGGCATCGTGTGTCTTCTGACTTCATTCTGCATCATCTCGCTGAGATGGAGGAGTGTTTCCTTTATTTTATGGGGTATTCTCAAGGAGACGATGATAGAAGAATTGCTTAAGTTCTTGAGAGAGTTGACTAGGTGGAGAGGGAAGTTGTTGTACTTCATGAGGAATTTGTAGTCTTCTTGGGGGGATGCTTCTGATTGTGGGGAGGTAACGCGCCTATGTTTGGGACGGTTGGCCGTCAGAGAGGTCTTTTCTGCTCAGCCAAGGGATAGCCAAAATGACCTATTCTTCATGGGCAGAAAGTTTTAAGTATAAACGGCTTCATCACCAAGGGCTTGTCATGAATAAAACCATAAATGATCGCTTAGTTAGATTTTTTTTTTAGTTGTAACTGAGGGTTTGACTCTTGTATGAATTACTAGATTCTTTGGAAGAAAGTGTTAAGGACTCCTCCTGATGGCCTAGAATTCCCGACTCTCGAGATTCAACAGTGTATCCATTGGTTGGAGAAGCTTTGGCGGTGACGGGGGGGACCGCATTCATATCTCTACATGAGCGAGGGGAGACAAGATGATTGATTGTTCCCCTTGGTTCGACGAAGTCTACAACCTCTTGTGATTTTATTGTCGTATGAGGGGTGTTGGAGATGTTGAATTCACTTAGTTACAGTAACCACTTAAATAGTCTACTGGAGTGTTCTAGCTTGGTCAGGAAAGACTTTAGTGGATGATCGGTGATGACTTGCACGAGATGTACTTAAAAATACAATGAGAGGCTTCATTCTGAGTGTTGGCATCAATTTTTCATGTCACAAATGTAGGGTATCCACCTGCATGACTCGGGATGGTCTACGATTCATCTGTAGCATCCAGGGACTTTCTTGCTCTTTTTTGGGGCAAGTAGCTTGGTTTAGTGGCAATTTAGCCCTAGCCGAGAAGATTTACTCCGGGAGGCCTATCTAGGACATGCGACATTGTTGGTGCCTAATTTCATGATTAGAAGTCTCTACACATCTATTCAGAGCCTCTTACGGCCATAAAATTCACGGAGTCCACTTACGTCCGCTAAATGTAGTGGTTTAAAAAGTTTGTGAGCTTAATCTTCATTTTAATAAGTGATACACTCATACATATCAATAATTTTTATCATTTTACACGATCAATACTTTTGTGCAAGGAATGTACCGATTTAAATTAGAAATCATGCAAAACGTCAATTTCAGTAGAATTCTAGTCAAATAAACCAGCTCGACAAGACAAATCCAATGTCACCAATATTGACCCAATCCGAGTTAAATTAAGCCTGGTTCATGTCGTTAACCCCCATTGGAAACTTTGATTGGTGAATTGAAGCTTTAAATGACCTCCAAATCTTTCAAGATTATAGTTAAATCGAGTGTCTCGAGGAAATATATCTAAAGAGCTTAAGATCACTCAATTCTAACATCATTAAGGCACTTAAATGTGCATAAAACAATGTCTTATTAAAAGAATTTATCTATGTCATTTGATGGAGTAGTCTGAATTCCTTCCTTATTTATAGGGGATGCCTTTCCCAAAATCTATACATAGAGCCCTACCCTCCCTTTATGGAGGGAGGAAGACTTAGACGTAGAGCTGGACCAAAAGGTGTCAAATTCCATTGTTGATCTTGACCAAAGCCCCGACGAACAATTTTTGCTCCCCAAGTTGTCGGCCACCATCAACCATCGCTCTCCACTATTATTGACTATTGTTGGTCGCCCCTGCTCATTGCCATTGGTGGATCTTTCAGAGTAACGATGCATGTTGTGATAAAACATCTTGTTGAGTTATGATGTACATTATTATTTAACGACACACTCAAAAAATGATATAAAAACACTACCCAAATATGATCTAACGATACATCCTAAATATAGTGCACCAACTTACCACCAATACAGGGGTAATGAATTATTTTGTATTAAAGATTCAGTAATACCTCCCAATGACAACGTCTTACGATCATCATACTCTAGTTACAATGACTTTTCCTAAACTTCTGAAGTTCTCTCATTGCAACTTTTGTATATGAACTTGGTGGCTTATTGTTTCTTCTTTTTTTATTAGGGGAAGGAGCATTATTCGACTCCCTAAGTGTTAATCAAAAGGATGGATACAAAAAAAGGTTTTGAGAGGATCCCAAAAACTAAAAAAATAAAGAAAATACATGATGCACTCCAAAAAGGGGTTCTCATCAGCAATACATGTATACCAAAAAAACAAAATAAAGACCAAAAAGGTCACATACCCAACAACATGCATACCCAAAAAGAAAAAAAAAACTTGACCAGTCAAAAAAATCTTAAGAGAACTGCTCCAGTGATCTTGAACCTGCTCCCAAAACCTGCTCGAAACATAGTCCCAAAACACCTGCAGTGGAAAAGAAAGAGCATAGCCCAAACAAAAAAGAAGCCCAAGCAGATGACAGAGATCATAAGAAAATGGCTCGATACACCCTGTTCCCAAAACCAACTAGAACAAAACTCCTGAGCACCTGCATTAAAAAGGAAAGAGCACAGCCCAACAGAAAATGGAAGCCTAAGTAGATGATAGAAATCAAAAGGAAAATGCTCAATGTTCCTTATTACACCCAATGTTTCTAATTAAGACCTATGTGGCTCACAACTCATTGAGTTCCCAACTCTGACCTTTGTAGCCTATGGACGTTATTGTAGCTCACAACTACAACATATCTGACCAACTGCGAAATATAAGGCTCAAAGTTCACGTAGCTCCCAACTCCTCTTTATGGTCTACAAATATTATTACAGCTCTGAACTTTGACCTCTATGATCTATTGATGTTATTATAGTTATCCACTATGACATATATGACCAACTATGATTTACATGACTCACAACTCACATAGCTATCAATTATAGTCTCTATGACCTACATACATTATTGTAGCTCACAATTACAAACTATGTGACCAATTATTGCCAACAAGGCTCACAGCTCATGCAACTCCCAACTTTGATCTACGTGGCTTACAGAAATTATTGCAGGTTCCAACTTCAACCTCTTTGGCTTAGAAACGTCATTGTAATTCACCCTACGTCTTTTGTGAACAACTACAACTTGCATGGCTCACAGCAAATGCAATTTCCAACACCATCTTTTAGGACCTACAAAAGTTATCACAACTCCCAACTTTGACCTTTATGATCTACCGGTGATATTCAACTCACCACTATGACTTATGTGACCAATTCTTGCTTATGTGGCTCACCGCTCATGGAAGTCTTTGTGGACAATGAACGTTAAGCTCCTTATTACGGCCTACGTGGTTGATTATTGTCATTACAAACCACCACTATGACCATTTGAATAACAACAACCTACATGGCTCACAACTCTTGCAAGTCCAAACTCTGGCTCTGTGGCTTACAGATGCTATTGCAGCTCCAAAGTTCAGTCTCTGTGGCCTACGAAAGTAATTTTATCTAACCCCTCTATGTCCTATGAGAACAACTACGACATATGTGACTCACAACTCATGCAGCTCCAAATCTCGGTTATTGTGGCCTACGAACACTAGTTTAGTTCTCTACTACTCCTACATGGTCAAATGATATTATTACATCCTTCTATTATAGCCTCTGTGATCAACAAACTCTATTATTTATCTCCACTATGGTTTTTTTGGCGAACTGACACTCCTAAAACCAACAACAACGGACTATATGACTAACTACTCTTACGTTTTTCAGCTACAATCTGTATAAAAGATCAATGTCATTACAACTACCAATAGCTATATTTGTTGTATCTTATATACGGTTATTAAAGCTTGACCACTATTGTAATTCTATAATTTCATCTTTCCTAATTCATGAGAAGAGTGGACCTATGTTTGCACAATTTCATTGTGAATTAATTCAACCGAGCTAGTTGCCATGGTTTTTTTTTCTTTCTGGGGCTTTTCACTTAAAACTCATAGTATCACATATTAATTCTCCATTATCTATTTGTGCAGTTGATTTTAGTACAACTCTGTACACTAATTTATTATTCTATTGTTGTGAATCTTCCAACATGCCACAATAAGAAAGTTTTTTTTTTTCTTATAAAATTTGAAAACAACAAATTTGTGGATGCTTGTGAATTATTGAATGTTATTTAAATGAAATAAAAAAAAAGAAATTGAGATGGAAACTTCCACTTAATAAGAATTCTATCATTAACTTGCCGGTTGGCAGGGATGTTTAATCAAATGGAAAATAAAATAACTAATTAAGACGAGTTCTGAACTTTTTAATTGATCATGCAAGGTTTCAAATGCAAGTTTTGATAAATTAGACAGATGTGATATGTCATCATAAGCTTAATCAGAGACAGAGAAAAAGGTATGTGTTTCAACGTGTAGATGGAATTTTTGGGTAAATAAATACAAAGAGAAGAAGACAAAATAGGAGAGAGACGGGGAGGGATTTTGGTTTTGAGTTAGCGTAGGGGCAAGGTTTTAGGGTTAGGGTTTAGCCAGAAATGGGTGGAGAGGGAGATAAGTGAGGAAGGGAGAGAGAGAGAGAGAGTGTGTGTGTGTGTATGTGTGTGGAAGAGAGAAAAAATGCAGATGAACCCACGTTGGTTGTTTGTGGGTTAGGTAGCAGCTTCTGCTAACCACTGGACCCATGCATGATCAGCCCCTTATTAGATTCTTTCCCCCCAATCTCTCTTTCTTTCTCTCTCTCCCCCCCTTGAACATGCACTTGAAAGAAAATATCAGCACACATATATTTATATATAACTCCATTGCCACCATATATATAACTAATGTCTTTTTTNAAAGAAAATATCAGCACACATATATTTATATATAACTCCATTGCCACCATATATATAACTAATGTCTTTTTTAAAACATTTATATTAATATTATTGCTTATTTACTCGATCTGCAAGCAATCCTTTTTTATATATATTTTATGAAAAAGTTGGACCCATCTAAACTATATACATATATATAAATATATATATTTACGTAACAAATAGATGAAGAGTATGAAATTAAAAAGAAAAAAAAGAACTTTAATCTTGAAGAGTTTAACAGGGGTCAAAGCTCACTCATCAGAAGAGAGAGAGAGATCTAACAACGACTTTGACTGTGCGCTAGGAATTGGTCGTATTAATTACATGATGGAATATTAGTTATCAACCAAAATCAACTTTTATATATGTCATCGTTACCTAACTCTGAGGAGCCAAATTAAGAAGAAGAATACATCTTTTTTATTTAGGCACCAGTAATTAATGAAGCGGGCATGGGGATCAAGAGAAAAGCTCACATATATGTAGGGCTGTCAAAACGGCTCGTTGTTCGTGAACAGCTCGTGTTCGGCTCGTTAAAAAGCTCGTGTTCGGCTNTATATATAAATATATATTTACGTAACAAATAGACGAAGAGTATGAAATTAAAAAAAAAAAAAGAATTTTAATCTTGAAGAGTTTAACAGGGGTCAAAGCTCACTCATCAGAAGAGAGAGAGAGAGATCTAACAACGACTTTGACTGTGCGCTAGGAATTGGTCGTATTAATTACATGATGGAATATTAGTTATCAACCAAAATCAACTTTTATATATGTCATCGTTACCTAACTCTGAGGAGCCAAATTAAGAACAAGAATACCTCTTTTTTATTTTAATGTTACGAAAGATTTACTTTATTTAGGCATAAGTAATTAATGAAACGGGCATGTTTACTTTCGTTAGAATAGCATGACTTTCTTTTATTTTCATATGAATAAATATAATATATTTTTTAATTATACTCATNTTATTTAGGCACCAGTAATTAATGAAGCAGGCATGGGGATCAAGAGAAAAGCTCACATATATGGAAGAATTGCTAATAGGAAATAATTTCGTTAGAATAGCATGACTTTCTTTTATTTTCATATGAATAAATATAATATATTTTTTAATTATACTCATTTTTAAAAAAAAATAATGATTATAAATTTAGTTAGTTATCAGATTGAATAAACATACATAATTCAAACAATNAAAAAAAATAATGATTATAAATTTAGTTATCAGATTGAATAAACATACATAATTCAAACAATATTACTTAATAATTAGTTTACATCTTCCTGATATCATAAAATAATTAAAAGGTGAACTGTTGAAAATTGAGTACATTAATCCTTAAATATAATTAATTAAAGATGCAATTATACGTTAATTTGATAAAAAATAAAAATACTTGTATAAATTTTATCAGAAAATAAAATATAAAAGTAGGTTAGATACAAAATAATAGTGTGGTGAGATTAATTAATTAGAAGAGTAGGTCCCTCGTTGGAAACCAGCTTTGTAAATACTAAATAGCGCACATGGGATCCATCAGACCGTGGATGAGCGGAAGGACCACAAAATGTGCTATTTCGTGGCATGTCCATTTCTTTAATCATTTTTGGCTTATAATCTAATGTTTATTTGAAGCCTAAACACAAAACCTAAATGTCTAATTGAAGCAACGTACGTAGAANTAAAAAAAAATAATGATTATAAATTTAGTTAGTTATCAGATTGAATAAACATACATAATTCAAACAATATTACTTAATAATTAGTTTACATCTCCCTGATATCATAAAGTAATTAAAAGGTGAACTGCTGAAAATTCAGTACATTAATCCTTAACTATAATTAATTGAAGATGCAATTATACGTTAATTTGATTAAAAAAATAAAAATACATGTATAAATTTTATCTGAAAGTAAAATATAAAATTAGGTTAGATACAAAATATTATTGCGGTGAGATTTAATTAATTAGAAGAGAAGGTCCCTCGTTGGAAACCAGCTTTGTAAAAACTAAATAGCGCACATGGGATCCATCAGANTAAATAAAAATACTTGTATAAATTTTATCTGAAAGTAAAATATAAAATTAGGTTAGATACAAAATATTATTGTGGTGAGATTTAATAAATTAGAAGAGAAGGTCCCTCGTTGGAAACCAGCTTTGTAAAAACTAAATAGCGCACATGGGATCCATCAGACCGTGGATCAGCGGAAGGACCACAAAATGTGCTATTTCGTGGCTTGTCCATTTCTTTAATCATTTTTTGCTTATAATCTAATGTTTATTTGAAGCCTAAACACAAAACCTAAATGTCTAATTGAAGCAACGTACGTAGAAGAAATTCTGACAAGTCCTTCATAAATAAATAAATAAATAAATAAATAAATGATAAAAGAGATAAAATCTCCGTGTCCTTCTCCTTATGTATCACTGCCTCTTATTTACCTCTCTTTCCTTCTCCCTTTCTCTCTCTCTCTCGCTGTCTTTTAGGCTTTTAGCCCACCACTTTTTTCTCCAACTTTCCAAGACCTTACAGGCTTTTTCACAAGCCAAAGTAGTCCTTCGTTTCGCTTGGCTTCGCTTTCGCTAATGTCAGCACGGCAGAAATAGAGCAGAAGACCAGCTTGTGCCCAATTCCCACCCATGCTTGTTGATGAAGATCATGCACATGACCTCCTGCAGTGGCTTATCTTCTTCCTCTCCCTTCTTCCCACCAAGCTTCATTCTCCAGATGCAGAGTACCAATTCCGACCACGACCACCTTCCAGTCCCTCCCCTTAATCCTCAAGACTTTTCTTCCAGAGGGATGCAGGGGATAGTGGAGGCTTGCGGAGAAGGGGAGGAGGAGCTGTCCGATGACTGCTTGCAGGCAGGGGAGAAGAAGAGGAGGCTCAACGTGGAGCAGNAGGTCTTTTTTTATCAAGACATGAATATTAAACCCACAAGGAAAATATGCAATATGCACAAGCTTTTCTAATTTTAAAAAGGCAACTACTTATACTATATATATTTTTTATATTTTGACAACACAGTAAAACTTCTATAGATAACTTGAGTGTATGTAGATGAAAAACACTTGATATGAAAATATATTTCTCCTTATCATGAATCAGTAATAAGTATAGGAGTTCTGTTGTGGAAGTATACAAATTGTGTTGTGTCAAATAAGAGCAATAATATTCTTTACCCTTACTAGAGATGTTATAAAGAACATTGGCTAATTTAAAGTTATTTCTGAAGATCGGCTAGGCAGAGAAGATACGAGTTGTCACTCTAGAGTTCCCTTAATTCCCTCCACCTGGGGGCTAACATCTCGTGGCTAGACTGGGAAAATATCAGCTCTAACTACAAAATTCCCTTGATTCCCTCCACTTGGGGGCTAACATTTCGAATCAGAACCTAAAATAATAAACCAAGTTGGGGGCTTTAACTTGTCACTTTAAAGTCCTCTAACTCGTATCAAAACCTAAAACAATAAACCAAGTTGGGGGCTTTAACCTATCACTTTAAAGTCCTCTAACTCTAACACTTCAAAAATTATTTCCCTATTTATTTGCACTAAATCATATGAATTACATTCTCATTCATATAAACCAATAAACCAAGTTGGGGGCTTTAACCTATCACTTTAAAGTCCTCTAACTCTACACCCTTCAAGTTATTTCCTTATTTATTTGCACTAAATTATATGAATTACATTCTCATTCATATAACTTTATGTGATTTTTTCCAATTGTTGACTGACACAATGTCAGTTTGGTTCTTACATGTTCTCACAACAAATTTTAACATATGGATAGACCAAATCAAGAAGTAAATGAAGTACANCTTATGTGATTTTTTCCAATTGTTGACTGACACAATGTCAGTTTGGTTCTTACATATTCTCACAACAAATTTTAACATATGGATAGACCAAATCAAGAAGTAAATGAAGTACATTGGATTTAAATCATNCGTAAGAAAATTTTTTTACCACCTCCATGGCCGTGAGGGGTGGATTTTATAGAAAATGGCCAAAGGGGAGCTTAGCTGGCCATTTGAGAGCTTAGCCCCACTGCTTAGGTGTCAAGCAGAGGGGTCCTCAGCTCAATTTGAGCTGAGGTGGCTCCTTGGCATGAATTTGGGTTTTCACCATGTGGGGG
>JXCR01146101.1:150366-169106 GCA_002079205.1 Phalaenopsis hybrid cultivar
ACCCTAAAGCCAAGTAATCCTATAGGGACTCTTCTTGAATTCTCTTATAATGATCTTACCTACTAAATGCTAGAGGTTAAGATCAATATGTGGAATTTCAAGCTGAGTAAAAAGAAGAGTTTTGAATTTCTAATGGTGGGGTACCTCTTCTAATTTTCTAAGACTAGTCAATAGGAAAGTCCTATGGCTAGACCTAGGCTACTAAAAAAGTTTTCTAGACCTCAACCAAAAGTGAGGTCAACACAGTCGTATAAGCCTACAAAGCATAGTCAAGTTTGACTGACCAATCCATTTTTGTTGGATTCATAGATTTTTCCATATTCCACAAACCATAGTCAAGTTTGACTGACCAATCCATTTTTGTTGGATTCACAGATTTTTCCATAATTCTTAGCCCACAAAGCATGGTCAAGTTTGACTGACCAATCCATTTTTGTTGGATTCACAGATTTTTCCATAATTCTTTTAATTTTTTGATTGGATAATTCAGCCAAACCATTTGTCTGAGGATGATAAGCAGTAGCAATCCTATGATTTATATGCTGATTGGATAATTCAGCCAAACCACTTATCTGAGGATGATAAGCAGTAGCAATTCTATGGTTTATATGATATTTTTTTAATAATTTCTTCATTATAACATTTCTGAAATGACTTTTCCCATCAGTTATGATAACTCTCAGCATCCCAAATCTACAAAATGTGTTTGTTTTAAAAAATTTTGCAACACTTTGAGCATCACATCAAAGTAAAGCAACATCTTCTATCCATTTGGATACATAGTCCACTGCTAAGAGTATATATAAATTTCCAAAAGATGACATAAATGGTCCCATAAAATCTAATCCCCAAACATCAAATATTTCAAATTCTAGCATATAATTAAGGGGCATCTCATTTCCTCTAGAAATATTGTCTACTCATTGACATCTATCACAAGTTTTAATATAAGCATTAACATCTCTAAAGATAGTAGACCAATGAATCCAGATTATAAAATTTTTTCTGCTGTTTTATCAACACCAAAATGTCCCCCAAAATCAGAATTATGACATTTTTGGATAATTTCATAAGTTTCTTCTACATCAAAATGTCCCCCAAAATCAGAATTATGACATTTTTGGATAATCTCATAAGTTTCTTCTAATTATGTTGTTTTATCAACACCAAATGTCCCCCAAAATCAGAATTATGACATTTTTGGATAATTTCATAAGTTTCTTCTAATGTCCAAAATTAGAATTATGACATTTTTGGATAATCTCATAAGTTTCTTCTAATGGTACACATCTTCAACACCAAAATGTCCCACAAAATTAGAATTATGACATTTTTGGATAATCTCATAAGTTTCTTCTAATGGTACACATCTTTGAATAATAAAATCCTTTCCTTGTTTATATAAAGTGGGTCATCCCAAAAATAAGTCTTATCCTCAGAAATAAATTTTCTCTTCTATTGGTATGTCATTCCATATAGTATAATATCACTAATAAGAAAGTTCACAATGTTGGCATACCACGGAACACGCCACCCATTATTATTAAATAATTTTTCATCTGGAAAATGTTCATTAATTTCTTTTTCAAAATATAGTGGTTTTTCTAAATCAAGCCTGGACAAATGATCAGGAATTTGATTTCCAGTTCCCTTCCTATCTACTATTTCAAATTTAAATTCTTGCAAAATAAGAATCCATCTTATAAGTCTTGGTTTAGCATCCTTCTTTTTTCATTAAATACTAAAAAGCAAAATGATCTGTATGCACTATGTAATGAGTTCGAATTAAATATGATCTAAATTTATCAAAGGCATATACTATTGCTAATAACTCTTTTTCAGTTGTTGTATGATTAATTTGAGTTTCATTAAGAGTTTTACTAGTATAGTAAATTACTTTAAAAATTTTATCTTATATTTGTCCGAAAATAGCTCCAACAGCATAATCACAGGATCATACATTAGTTCAAAATATTTTCCCCAATCTGGTGAAACTATAATAGGTGCAGTGACTAATTTTTCTCTTAATAACTCAAAAGCTTTTAGGCACTCTACGTCAAAATTAAAAATTGCATCTTTCTTTAGTAAATGACATAGAGGCTTAACAATTTTTGAAAAGTCCTTAATATATCATTTGTAGAATCTAGCATGCCCTAAAAAACTCCTAATTTCCCTTAAATTTGTTGGATAAGATAAATTAGCTATCACTTGAATCTTAGCAGGATCTACTTTCATACCATTTTCTGATATTTTATGTCCTAACAATTCCTTCTGCTACCATAAATTAGCATCTTTCTTAATTAAGGACTAAATTTGTTTCTTCATAGCTCTTAAGAACTTTTGATAAATGTTTTAAACATGAGTCAAATGAAGTTCCAAACACTGAAAAATCAGCCATAAATACTTCAATCCCTTTTTCAATTAAATCACAAAAAATTGTCATCAAACATCTTTGAAATGTAGTAGGGGCATTACATAAACCAAAGGGCATTCTTCTAAAAGAAAATGTACCATAAGGACTGATAAAAATTATTTTTCCTTAATCCTCAGGAGTTATTTATATTTGGTGATAACCGGTATATCTATCCAGAAAATAAAATTATTTATGCCCAGCTAGTCTATCCAGCATTTGATCTATGAAGGGTAGTATAAAATTATCTTTCATATTGGCATGATTTAATTTTTTATAATCAATGCATATTCGCCACCCTGCGACTTGTCTAGTAGGTATTAACTCATTATGTTCATTCATAGTACATTTACTCTTCCTTTCTTAGGAACACAGTGAATTGAACTAACCCATGCACTATCTGAAATAGGTAGATAATTCCAGCATCTAACCACTTTAAATTTTTTTTTTAATAAATTCTTTCATTACAGGATTCAATCTCCTTTGAAGATCATCCTTGGGTTTGCTATTCTCTTCCATATGAATTCTATGTACAAATTTAAGGATTGGTTCCTTTAATATCAATTATTGTCCATCCATAGGCTTTCTTAAAAATTTTTAGAAATTTCATCAACCTTTCTTCTTCTTCCATAGCTAACTTTGAGGAAATTATAATTGGTAAATTAGAGGAATCTCCTAAAAAGGCATATTCTAGATGACCAGGAAGCTATTTCAACTTAAGTTCTGGAGGTTTTTCTATTGATGGAAAAAATGATTTATATTTTTCAAACGTGTCCAAAATTTCAAAACTTTCTCGAACATACTTTGAATCTTTCTTAAAAAGTCTTCAAATTGATCTAATTCCTCTTCTTGCTCGTGTTCCAAGTCATTTACTTCAGATTTTCATTCATAATTAGTTTTGAAATGACATTCACTCAGACATCTTATAACATCCATTCTATAACATTCATTATCTTTACCTTTAGTAGGATATTTCATTGATTTTGAAATGTTAAAAGTAACAGTTTGATCATTGATGTGCATTGTTAATTCCCCTTTCTGCACATCTATCATTGCTCTTCATGTGGCTAGGAAAGGTCTCCCCAAAATGATAGGTATCTCTTTATTTTCCTTCATATCCAACACAATGAAATGAAGAGGAGAGATAAATTGATCCACTTTCATCAGGACATCTTCTATAACTCCTTTAGGGTAAGTTATTGAACGATTTGTTAACTGCAGAGTTACAGTAGTAGGGGTTATTTCTCCTAATCATAATCTTTTGAATATTGATATTGGTATAAGGTTAATGCTTCTACCTAAATCACATAAAGCTTTCCCATAAAATCTATCTCCTATCGCACATGGAATTTTAAAGCTACCAGGATCTTTAAGCTTTTCAGGAAGCTTCTTCTGAATAATTACACTGCACTCCTCACTAAGTGCAATTGTCTCATTATCTTCAAACTTGCTTTTTCTTTTGAGAATATCCTTCATAAACTTTATATAGCTTGGCATTTGTTCTAAGGCTTCAGCAAATGAAATATTATATGTTAGCTTCTTAAAAATTTCTAAAAATTTTGAAAATTACTTATCCAACTTCTGTTGACGAATTCTCTGAGGAAATGGAGGTGGTGGTTTTTTTAAGTTAAGTTTAAATGGAGAAATAGGTCTTTCGAAATCTTTTGGAGCGTCCTCTTTTGTTCTTCAATTTCTTCTCTCTACTTCAATTTCTTTTTGGACCCTACGTTCCAACTCTCTTCCGCTTCTAAGTTGAACGGCTTTTATTTGCTCTTTATTTTGATCTTTCAGATTTATTTCAGTATTACTAGGAAGTGTTCCTTGGGATCTATTACTTAATGAATTTGCAATTTGTCCAGTTGATTCTCAATATTTCTAATTGCAGCTTCTTAACTTTGTAACGAATTTACAATTTGTCCAAGTTGATTCTCAATATTTCTAATTGTAGCTCCTTGACTTTGTAACTGATTTACCCAAGTTGATTCTCAATATTTCTAATTGTAGCTCATTGACTTTGTAATTGATTTCCCATTTATAACACCACTTCTTCTATAGATAACTTTTTCTCCTTAAATTGTGTATTGTTGTTGAAACCCTGAGGGTAAGTAGATCTATAGTTATTATTATTCTTTTAGTTGTTCCAGTTTCCCAATGGGTTTCCTTGATTGTTCTCCCATTGTTGATTATTACCACCCGTAGTATTATTCCAATTAAAGTTGGGATGGTTCTTCCAACCTGGGCTATAATAATTTGAATATGAGTTATTCTGTTTGTTATTTATGGTATTCAAAGTTTCTAATGATGCTTGAGAATTTACCATTTAGCTTAATTAATTCTCTTCAATCATGGAGATTGGTTGAGAAAAATTCATTGTAATTGGTCTAACTTCCTTGAAATTGTTGCAACTTTATTTGCTAACATAGTAAATGCATCAGATTCATGAATATTGGCTAATTTCTTAGGATTCACCCTCTCAGAAGGCCATTGAAAATTATTGGTAGATATTTCTTCAATTAAAGCATAAGCATCATGAAATGGTTTTGACATCAAAGAACCTCCAGCAGCGGCATCGATAATAGAACTAAAAGATCCATCTAATCCATTATAAAAAGTTTGAATTATTAGCAAATGTGGTATAGCATGTTGTGGACACTTTCTTAAGAGTTCTTTGAATCATTTCCAAGTTTCATAAGTAGATTCCCCTTCAAACTGATTAATAGATGTAATATCATTTCTAAGCTTCACAATTTTTTATGGTGCAAAATATTTAACAAGGAATTTTTGTGCTAAATCACTCTAATTTCTAATAGATCCAGATACTAACGAATTCAGCCACATCTTAGCTTTGTCCCTCAGTGACAAAGGAAATAACCTAAGTCTTATGACATCATCTGATACACCATCGTATTTAAATGTAGCACACAATTCTAAAAAATTAAAAAGATGTAAATTTGGATATTCAGTTGGTGATCCCTCAAACTGATTATTTGATACCATTTGGATAATATCAGGTTTAAGTTCATATGAATTAGCCACTATAGTAGGTTTTTGAATACTACAATGAAGTTCATCTACCGTAGGGTTGACATAATCTTGTAAAGGTCTAAATTCTTGATGAATTTCATCATTTTGATAATTTTGGTTTGCCATGTCTGTAACTTTTTTAGATTTTTCAATTTTTTTTTTTTTTTAGTTTTTATGATTTTTTAATAGTTCTCTCTAATTTAAAATCGTAGGGCACTAGTCCTTCAGAACCTAAACTACACATACACTAACATAAAATAAAATACTATAAAACTTACACAAAATAAAATACTAAAATAAGATATTCCTAAAATAACTTTTTAAAAGTTTAAATAAGACTTTCTAAAAATAGAAATTTTTCTTTCAATTACTTTTTGAAATCTTCCCCGGCAACGGCTTCAAAAACTTGATCTCGTTACTGCTTATATGCAACAGTATAACAATGAATTTGATGATCTTTTTCACATATGATATCTTACTTTACAACAGAACTAAAAACTTGATTATGGAGAAAATAATAATTTAACTTTTTAATTTATATATATTAGAATACTACATAAGTATACGTATCATTATCAAGTAATATAGGACTTTTTGATTAAGACCTGAATATCGAACCCACATAGAAGATTATGCAATATGCACTTTTTAGAAACTTTTTCTATTTTTAAAAAAATAATTACTTAAAAAAATTAGCAATATGCACTATTAAAAAACAAACTTTCTATTTCAAAAAGACAAGTATTTAAAATATGCAGTATGCACAAACTTTCTATTTAAAAAAAAAACAATTACTTAAACTATAGATATTTTCTCAATAAGTAGAATTCAATTCTTTTTGATATTTTTGATATTTTGACAAAATAATAAAACTTCTAAAGATAACTTGAGTTTATGTAAAAGAAAAGCACTTGACATGAAAATATATTTCTCCTTATCATGAATCAGTAATAAGTATAGGAATTCTGATGTGGAAGTATGCAAATTATGTTGTGCCAAAAAGGAGCAATAATATTCTTTACCCTTACTAGAGATGCTATAAAAAATATAGACTAATCTAAAGTTTGAATAGTTTTGAAGACCGGCTAGGCAGGGAAGATACCAACTCTCACTCTATAGCTCTCTTGATTCCCTTCACCTAGGGGCTAACATCTCATATCAGAACCTAAAATAATAAACCAAGTTGGGGGCTTTAACCCTCCACTTTAAAGTCCTCTACTCATACACCCTTCAAAGTTTATTTTCCTATTTATTTGAACTAAATCATATGAATTACATTCTCATTCATACAACCTCATGTGATTCTTTCCAATTGTTGACTGAATAATACCATCCAGTTCTTACATGTTCTCACAACAAATGTTAACATCTGGATTGGCCAAATCAAGAAGTAAATGAAGAGATTCTTACATGTTCTCACAAAAATTTTAGCATTTGGATTGGCCAAATCAAGAAGTAAATGAAGTGCATGGATTTAAATCATCACAACAATTTTTACATGTTCTCACAACAAATTTTAAAATCTGGATAGGCAAAATCAAGAAGTAAATGAAGTACATGCATTTAAATCATCACAACTTCTTCCAACATTATAGATCAACACTCTCCACAACTTCCATCCAAACTTTAATTACTTATCATTTTAAGGAGAAAGATAAATAAAACTACTCAGAATCTATGGAGAAAACAAAACCACACTTTAGTTTAAAAGTAGAAATTATTGTCAAATTAAAAAGAAGTCTCGATTAAAACCAAAAGTAGTTTAAAAACAAAGATAAAAACTTATCTTAAATCCTCCACCAAACNCCAAGACTTTTCTTCCAGAGGGATACAGGGGATTGTGGAGGCTTGCGGGGAAGGGGAGGAGGAGCTGTCCGATGACTGCTTGCAGGCAGGGGAGAAGAAGAGGAGGCTCAACGTGGAGCAGNCGCCCTGGTCTCTGATGAAAACTTTGGCAACCTGCTCTGTGGAATGGACGATCAAAATGCCTACTGGCCCTGGCCCGATCATCATAATCTCCATTGATCCATGCTTTTGCACATATAAATATTTATATATATTTATTTATATAGATATGCTTTGCTTTGTGGGAGTAATTGAAGAAGAGTACCTGTTTGAATTTGAGGTTGGAGCTGAGTGCATAAAAAGGTCACTGAGAAAAATTAAGTAGTGCAAAATATGTTGGTATATTCTCCTTTCCCTCCCAACGTATTTTCACTTCATTGCATATTGGTACTCTAGATGTAAAATAATTAATTGTTATGCGAGTTTTTTTTCATATTTTTGTCATAGAGATTTTGATAGTGGACTTTCTTTTATTAATGAAGCATGCTTAATTAATTATATAGCCATTGAAGTAACTATAAGTCCCTCTCTCTCTCTCTCTCAGTGATTATGTTCCAATATGTTTTACTATCTATATGTTGTTCACCAAATAAGCATGAGGAACTTGGTATATTCCTCATTTTTGGAATGCCCACACTACAAATAAATGTTCCTGCAGCGGTTAATTATGGCTACCGCAGCAACTTTTTCTTACAAGGGAAAGTTGAGCATAAAAGGTATTATATGTGTAATTTNCAATTAAATGTTTCAGCAGCAGTTAATTATGGCTACCGCAGCAACTTTTTCTTACAAGGGAAAGTTGAGCATAAAAGATATTATATGTGTAATTTGAACCTCTGATCTTTTTCTATGAAGTAAGCTTTAATTAAACTTTTAAAATGGAAGATTGCTAGTTTTATAAATTTCCATGCAGCTTTTTTATTGGGTTATCGCCACTTTGCTGGAAATTTCCTTAAGCTTATCTTATGCAATCTGTTGGGCAGTCCGTGTCAAGCGAGTTGTCTATGGATCAAATGCTCATTAGTCAAACCTAACTTTTTTTTTTTAAATAAGAAATTAAAATATTTCAGTATTATCTGATGTTTCTGCACTAATATATGAGTAATATGGTTGACTGTGAAAGATGCCCACTTGAGATCATGGCGTCATCTCCAGACTGCTGTTTCAGATCCGTAAACTCGTAGTTGCTTTCTTGTTGATGCTCTGTTTATAATGAAGCACTGAAGGTGGATGTTAATAGGAATATATAATGAGCTTATTTTGACAGACCAATTAGGCGTAGCAGGCTTTAATAATTTGGAATAGTTAACATGCAACTAATTAAATAATTCTTATTCTGCCTGTTCTTTTAAATATTAACGAATTGAGTTACAATGGAACTAATTAGTTCAATTGTTCATATCATTATATCTGCTCAACTGAAGTATCTCATGAAATTTGTTCTAATTTGTAAGTAACAGCTGCACAGTCCTTACCTATTGATTTTACAAACGAAGATTATGTTGAATTTAACTAGCTAGATTAAATCTAAAATATGTTTTCTGTTATTTTGACAAGCTTACTTATCTGGTTAGTAAAATTAGTAATCCTTACTCCAATCATAATTCACAGATAAATAGTAAAAGAAATTCGTACGAAATCTATTATTTTTTACAAGTGATAAATGAGTAATCATCTTTGACAATGTATGGAGCCAGCATTAAATCCTAAGAACTTGCCAGCCTGAGACAGGGTCCAGGATTCGGGGCTCTAATGCCAAGCCTAAGTTGGAATATATGTATATATTTGTCTTATAGGTTTTTTACAAGCGCCTTGCATTTCTATAGAGTAAGCTTTAATAATTAAAAAAAAAAACAGAGTATATTTGTCATCAATTTAATTTTTATTTAAAATATTAATATGTTTGTTTATCAGCTTTTTTTAAACTTTCTTAAATCAAAATAATTTTAGTTTCTTTGAATATATTTAAAATCAATAAATGTTGCCAATGCTCCTTCCACCGCCAACAATCTCAATTGTTAGCCACAATCATCGATCAATCACCACCTCTACCAACAACACCTACATATATTGCAAGCACCACTGCTAGTGCCAACGATTGCAACTGCATGTGATCATTGTCTTGCCGCTTGCACTTTCCTTCCATAGGCCACTGCTAGTGATAGCCTTTATTATGATCTAAATCACATTATTCGATCTCAATAGAAAAATGTAATGCATATATAGTTAAGCTGTAAATTTTTTTTTTTTTTTGCATCTAATTAAGTAGACGCAGTCACATTATTTTATCTTGTTTTTTCTATATTGTTGCTTACAGATATGATATAGGAAAAGATCAACAACTCTCTTTATATTCTACATTCTCTTCAAGATTGTGGGTTCCAAAAGCTTGAAATGCTACTGGAATCTCATTGAGAGCTTGTGTTAAGTTCATAGTCAAATTTTCAGAAGTTTATGATCCTGACTGTATATATGCAACAGTATAACAATGATTTTAATGATATTTTTCACTTATGTTATCTTACTTTGCAATAGAACCAAATAATTGATCCTAGAGAAAATAAGAATTTGACTTTTTAATTTATATATATTAGGATACTACGGAAATATATGTATCGTTATCATGTAATATAGGACTTTTTTTATTAATACCTGAATATTGAATCCACAGGGAAAATATGCAATATGCACAAGCTTTCTAATTTTAAAAAGACAATTACTTAAACTATAGATATTTTTGATATTTTGACAAAACAACAAAACTTTTATAGATAACTTGAGTGTATGTAGATGAAAAACACTTGATATGAAAATATCTTTCTCCTTATCATGAATCAGTAATAAATATAGGAATTCTGTTGTGGAAGTATGCAAATTGTGTTGTGTCAAATAGGAGCAATAATATTCTTAATCTTACTAAAGATGTTATAAAAAATATTGGCTAATTTAAAGTTTGAATAGTTCTGATGATTGGCTAGGCTGGGAAGATACCGGCTCTCACTATAAAGTTCCCTCGATTCCCTCCACCTGGGGGCTAATATCCCGTATCAGAACCTAAAACAATAAACCAAGTTGGGGGCTTTAATCTGTCATTTTAAAGTCCTCTAACTCTAAACCCTTCAAAGTTATTTCCCTATTTATTTGCACTAAATCATATGAATTACATTCTCATTCATATAACCTTATATGATTCTTTCCAATTGTTGATTGACACAATACCAGCCTGGTTCTTACATTTTCTCACAATAAATTTTAACATCTGGATAGGCCAAATCAAGAAGTAAATGAAGTACATTGGATTTAAATCATCACAACTTCTTCCAACCTTAAAGATCAATACTCTCCATAACTTCCATCCAAATTTTAATTACTTATCATTTTAAGGAGAAAGATAAAGAAAACTACTCAAAAATTATGGAGATAACAAATCCACACTTTAGTTTAAAAGTAGAAATAATTTCAAACTAACAAGAAGTATCGATTAAAACCAAAAGTAGTTTAAAAACAATGATAAAAACTTATCTTAAATCCTCCACCAAACTCTTGAAGTTCCTTTGAATCTCTTCTTTTTTACAACACTCTAGACTCTCACAATAAAATTAAAAACAAAAAGGATAAAGTAAATTTGTGGTGCCTGAAAATCTCTCAAAACTCCCCATTTTCAACACTTTTCAGAACTTTCAAGCACACTTCAAAAAGTCTCAACTTCCTTCTTTTATAAATTTCCAAGAGTTATNAACAAAAAGGATAACGTAAATTTGTGGTGTCTGAAAATCTCTCAAAGACTCTCTCCTTTCATACACTTTTCAGAACTTTCAAGCACACTTCAAAAAGTCTCAACTTCCTTCTTTTATAAATTTCCAAGAGGCGTNTATCTTGATAACTCTTCAAAATGTGTCCCAATTTGATGTATTCTCCAAAGGATGCCTCCTTTCATAAGTCTTTTAATAATATTTTCATTTCTAGTGGTCATAACCACCCTCTTTAGCCAATAGGTGCCTCAAATATCCCTTCAAAATTTGACAAAATGTAGTAAACCGCTAAATAACTGCCTCTGGCGCTTAAGCGCAGGGCCTTTGGCGCTTAGGTGTGACCTTCTCTTTTTCATTGGCGTTTATACGTCAGATCTGGCGCTTAGGGGCCAAAACACTTTAGCACAATTTTCACCTTTTTGCTATAAATTTGATCATTTTTTCACTCCTTTTAGCATTTTTCAGCTTTTAACTTGTACCTGAAAGAAAAAACATACAAATACCTTTCATTAAAGTGTAATATCTCAAAAATAGGTATAAAAATGTGTCTAGAAATATTATATATTTTAGGTGTATCAGTGATCTTGCACTTTGAGTGCACTCACATTGACCAGTTGGCTAGTAAACTAGTTTAGGTGGCAATGCAACTTTTAAAGAAACAAAATTTAAATAATCTATTTATATTAGACGCTTCCAGGTGACAGATAGTTGCATAAAACTAATATAATACTAAGCATACCTATACATTTGAAAGAGAGTAGATAAACATATGTTCTTTGTTGGCACATAATTTATTACTTAATTCTATCAATTCTTTTACTGCTTATGTCTTTATCTTTATTTTACTTTTCTTTTGCACTGAAATAGATGCATGTTTAGGAATTTAGATTTGCTTAGATATTCTAGTATTTCATTAATGTGATGGTATTTTCACCAGCTCTTAATTTATTTTGCAATCTGGTCATTTGTGATGTTAAAATCCGTTGTGAAACATAATAACCCGAGAGGGCTATGATTTCACCAACTAGTGACTACCACACTTAACTTTAGAAAGAGCCATTGCGATCGTCCGAGGGAAAGTGCAAATAAATAGGGAGATAATACTTGATGGGCATAAAATTGATGTTTACAAAGTGACAGGCTAGATTCTCTAGTCAATTTGATCTTGAGTTCGGATCTAAGGGTCCCTAGTAGTTCCTATTGAGAGGGCGCAGTGGATAATTTGGAAGTGAGAGGCTAAAATCTATTTAGCACTACTGCACAAGCTGGATGAAACTTAAGGTTAGCCAATGTTCATTGTTAGCATTGAGAGGAGTGAAGAATATGTATGCTCCTATTTGTCACTGGCTACATTAAATTCTAAGCATTTCATTCCTCCACAATATCTAGGTAATTGCATAAGAAGGGTAGTTTTTAACTTCTCATATTTCTCCAAACCAATTTATCCAAATAAGTTATCTTTCTATTTAAGAATTTCATTTAGGAATAGTTATTAGAAAAACCACTTTAATCGACATTCCAAGCTAAGGCTTGATAATAGTAGACTAGAATTAGCCTAAGGGATTTCTTACCTTGCTTCTCTATGGGATCGATACTCCGAGTCTCAAAAGAAAACCATATAATACTTGAAATGATACGTATACTTGTGTAATACCCCTAGTGTGTAAACTTTTTTTTTTGAAAATTTATAACATTTTGATTTTGCATAGTAGCCACTAAGTATAAATTGGTTCAAGTTTTTTGCCCTCTTTTAGAAGCTAAATAATTATGTAATTGTATATCAGGTCATGCCCTCTCCTTGGACATGTGAAAATGCTTCCTATATATAAAGCTCTGAAAATAACTAAGGGTCACTTCAAGCATCTTTTGGAAATTTGTTCAAATTCAATGAATATAAGCATAATTGTCTCTGGCGCCTATGCGCCCAACCGTGGCATCTAGGTGCCAGCATTCTAGAAATACCTAGCGCCTAGGCACCAGATCCTGGTGCATATGCGCCAATTCACCTTTTTGTTCTTTTGCTTCATTTGACCCATTTTTGCTTTATTTTTGCTTCTTTTGCTCTTAAACTCCATTTTTGCACCTAAAATTAAAAAAACACACAAAATATCTTTCATCAAGTGCAATATCCTTAAGAATGAGCATGAAATACACATATAAAAATAGGTAATTTTATGACGTGTCAGTGGATGGGTCTAGGTAGATCGGGTGTGGTCTAGGGCTTTGGTAGAGTGCTTGAGAAAGAGGGATTTGGATTCGGTAAGTGGGTGTGAGGTTTGGGGAAGCATTTAAAGGATTAATTTGGAGTTTTGGTAAAGTTGATGAAATGATCGAGAAATGTCATGGATTTTAATGGAGAAATTAGGGTTTTAAGGTGGAGGAGAGGCTAAAAATGATGGGGATGAAGTTCGTGTGAGTGTAGGAATGGTTTGGAGACAATTGGGCAAATTTTTCCCTAGGTTCAAGCAATTATTCAATTTTGGCCGTGAGGGGGGTTCTTCTTATAGGCTCAGCCATATAGCTCAATTGGCCAAGCTAAGAGATCCAAGGTGGTGCTTATGTGGAGGGAAGACAGAGGCAAGAATCCAATGAGAGCGAGCCATACCGGATGGGTGGAATTTTAGGTTTTGTCCATGGGGAGGTGTTGAACTCACTTTTGGTTGAGGTCTAGTTGTTTCCTCCTTAGTCATAAGACTTTTCTGTTGACTATTGCTAGAAAACTAGAAAAGGAACCCTCGCCATTAGAAATTATAAACTCTTTTTTGCTCAACTTGAAGTTCCATATACTGGTCCTAACCTCTAGCACTTAGTAGGTGGACCCACTATAAGGGAGCTCAAGGAGAGTTCCCATAGGATTGCTTGGCCTTAGAGTTGACTCTGGGTGTTGGTCTTGAGCTAGTGCATACACTGTCACTCACTTACACATTACATTCTACTAACAACCCTAAACCTAAACTTGTTAACTTTAATCCCTTGATCTTTTGGGAGACTCATGTAGATGGTCCCCTAGACCCACTAGCCCTAGGCTAGGGTTTAAATAAGACCAGTACATAGAGGACCCAAATGGAGATTCCATTGGTCCATAGTTCAAATAGCGTGGTTTGCACCTCAATTTCACCAAAATAACTAACTTAGTCTTTTGCCCCCCAACCAAAATTCTCAATTTCACCCAAAATATCCAAATTTTTTCAAAAATCACCTCAAGGCATTTGAAACACCCAAATTGCCAAAAAACTCCCAAAATTGCCAAAATTACCAAAATACCCCAAAATTGCCAAAATTACCAAAATACCCTTGGTGGCCCAAACTTTCCCAAAACCTTCAAAATCATTTTAAATATCCCCAAAACCAATTTGATCCATGTTGACTAAAAGCCCCAAATTGCCCTTAAACGCCCAATTACCCAAATTCACCCTAAATGTCCATCAATTTGGTTTCAAATTTTCCCAATTTCAATTATAAACTCAAATTTATCATGATCAAACTCAATTCAAACCAAATCCCAACCCAATTGACCCATACTTGGAGCCTAATTTCACCCAAATCAAAAACCCCCAATTTTGCCCCAATTTAACTATGTCTCAAAATGTCACCAAATTGAATTCCCAAATTCCAAAATTAACACCCAATTAATGTTGAAAACTCTTCATAACATCCCCCCTAGACCATTTTGAAACCTCAATTTGGACTTAGCTCAACTTTAGCCTGACATAAACCCAAGTCTAACCCAACATCTCCAAATTAATCAAATGTCCAAAATCCTTCAAAGCGAGCCTCCAAATCAATTCAAAATCACTCTAAATTTTTTCTGAGCCTTTTATGAAAATCATTCGCACAATATTGATCAATCAATTAAGCCCAATTGCATGTATAGCCTAACCTAGCTAGACTTGAACCAATTTTGACCCATGACCCAAAATTGACTTAATAAAGCTAAATTGGCCAACCAAGGACCACTCCAGCCACCAAATGCACCTAAGTGACTAGGCTAGACTCAATTAGCCCACCCTAAATGAGATATGGACCAATGGTCCCTTGATTTAAGGGAGTTCATCCCATATTTGGCCAAAACTTGAAATATCTTAGCCATCATTGCTTACCCTTGGGAGTTAATCATAATTAGCCAAGAGGCGACCAGACCCTGGCCAACCACCACCTCAGACACCGGAAACAGTCAGCCTAAAGGATCCCAAGTTAGCCAAAACCCAAAATTGAACTCACTTAAGCTGGCTAAGCTTGATTGGTTGTTAGTGCCTTTCTTCCTTCCACCTAGGCAGCACCCTAGCCACCTCAGCTTGGCCTGGGAGCCACCATAGCCTCTTCTATTTAAACTACCCCTTCCACGGCCATAAATAAGAGCTAGCAAATTCCTTGGGGAAAATTTGTCCATTTGCTTCCAGAGGCTCTCCAAGAACTCCTTAGGTCAATCCCACTATTTTCCCCCTCTAGTTTTCACAGTGAGAGCTCAATTTTGAGTTCAAAATTTCAGTCTGAACCAGGACATATTTCCCCAAACCTCCACAGTACACCAAAGTTCAATTAACTGTGCCCACACCATCAAAGCCCCATCCTAAATAGCCTCTAACCTAGTTCTAGATCAACACCTGAAAACAGCCTTGATCAAAATCATACCTAGACAATTCACCAGGGTCTAAGAGTTCATCTGGAGGTTTGTTGGACCCAAATCAAAGCTGCTACAATCATCTGATTGCGGCCTCCCCTCTCAGACAAAAGTATAAAGCTCTAACCCTAATCCGAGACTATTTTTATTCTCCACACACATTTACTGTATTTCATACCGTATAAGCCATATAGATATGTTTGTCTTGAGTAGATGAAGGTTTAGGAACAAACCCCATGCAATTTGGTTGAGTCTAGATCGAGATCTTAGGGTTTTAAGTTGAATGGTTCTCAAATTAGGAAACTTCGGACAATGACGGAGAGTCACTGATCGCGTGTTTATTTGATGGATGGAGGAGATCAAGCCGGACAAACTCTTGGTACATGAACCACAGGCCGCGTGGCAGCTGATGTGTCTGGCTGTGTCAAATGGTGGAGCGCCGTGTGTAAAGCTCAGAGCGGACGATTTTGACGCGACGACTGAGCCAGATAAGTATAAAATTAGTGAATTTTCATTTATTGTAATCCCAAAACTTTGAAAAATCATAACTTTGTGTAGAAAAATCAAAAAAATAAAAAATAAAAAATACCTTCTTGCTCAGTAAAGAGAGGAGAATAATGTAAACTAAAAATTAAAATTATTTTTGGACTCTTTGATTTTTAATTAATTAAATACTCCCTGAGGTATTTTAATTCATTATGATTAAATATTGCCCACGGACCGACCTTTTTTTTTTTTGTAAATCGACAATTACAAGAATTTGATGACGCTGATAGAAGATTTAAATTCCAGCAACGGTATCAAAATCTTGACTACGACTTTATATTTATGTGTTTGATTTAATAAGGATGTATAGTTATAATATTCAATATTGTCAAAGTCGAATTTGTCAACGCAAGTATACGTATCACTCAAGTAATATAGGGCTCTAATGGAGTTCTAGTTATCGATCCCATAGGGAGAAATAAAATACTATGGACTAAGGCTTAATAAAAAGTAATACTTCAACTATCGACGACTTTAAATTTGCTTATCTGTCACTATTAGGCAATTGAAATAAGTATATAATTTGGATAACTAATAAATAACTAATGATAGAAAGTAGAGTTTAATTTGTGATATTCAATATCTAAGAAAGCATCCTTCTCCTTGTCAAGAAATTATATTGAATGGATTGAGGTTTTTAATGTGATATTCAATATATAAGAAAACATCCTTCTCCTTGTCAAGAAATTATAGTGAATGGACTGTGATATTCAATATATAAGAAATCATCCTTCTCCTTGTCAAGAAATTATAGTGAATGGATAAGTGAAATAATTCAATTTATATTGTGTCAAATAGGAGCATACCTTCTTTACTCTTTGGTCCAGGTATAAAGAACATTGACTAATCCTATGCTTGGTTACTGATTCTGCTGCTAGGCTGGGAGGATATCGGCTCTCATTTCGGAGCTCCCACGTTCCCCTTACCTGAGGGCTAACATCTACACATCAACACCCAAACGATAGGACCGAATTGGGGATTTTAGTTTGTCACTCTAAAATCTCCAATTCTACGCCCGATAATTTTATTTCCATATTTATTTGCACCCAAATCTGAGGGCTAACATCTACACTTCAGCACCCAAACAATAGGACCGAATTGGGGATTTTAGTCTCTCACTCTAAAATCTCCAATTATACGCCCGATAATATTATTTCCCTATTTATTTGCACCCAACTTCCCACTCTAAAATACAATTCTACGCCCGATAATAATATTTCCCTATTTATTTGCACCCAACTTCTGCGGGCTAACATCTACACATCAGCACCCAAACGATAGGACCGAATTGGGGATTTTAGTCTGTCAGGCCTGAGGGCTAACATCTACACTTCAACACCCAAACGATAGGACCAAATTGAGGATTTTAGTCTGTCACACCTGATGGCTAACATCTACACTTCAGCACCTAAACGATAGGACCGAATTGGGGATTTTAGTCTGTCACTCAAAATTTCTAATTCGATGCCCGATAGTAATATTTCCCTATTTATTTGCACCCAACTTCCAAGGGCTTTGACCTCCCTGAATCTTGGATGTAATCTTCACTTTAGTTGTAAAACTTAACATATTTTAACAAATCAATTGACCAGATTGAAAGTAAATTAAGATCGAAGTGAAAAGATCATCACAATTTCTTAAACATTTTCATGGCTTCACCAATTCAAATCACCATTTCACAAATCTCGAGACAAGGAGAAAGACAGAGAAAACTACTCAGAACTCATGGGGAAAGCACAACAAAACTCGGAATTCATATATAAAATCAAAGTCATACAAACTATAACAAGTAAATAGCTTATCTTTAAATTTCTCCCCAAGAACACTCCTTGAAGTTCCTCTGAATCTCTTCCTTTCTTTATAGCACATAGAATTCCTCTTCGAAGTAGGAAGAAATCTCTCACTTTCCCTCTACTCTTACAATTTGTCAAAGAATTCCTCATAGTTACACGCTCTAGCAAGCTCTCTACACACTAGTGAAACCTATCTAACTTCCAGGACTCTCTATTTTTGGCCAAAATCTTCTCTTTAAAGATGTGAATGAGTTTTCCCAAGAGTTGCTTATGCACCCCTCCAAAATCCGGCCTTATCCATTATATAAGTACACATAACCGTCGATCCCGCCGTCGGTGGCCTCGATGGCGCCGTCGGTGGCCTTTTTGAAATTTTGTCTTGTAGCCTCGGGAAAAGCTCGCCGTCGGCGGCGTCGATGGCATCGTCGACGCCCTAGTGCAATTCTCCACATTTTAGTCCTTTTTGCTCCAAATTTGCTTCTTTTTGTATCTTTTTGCTCCATTGACCTTAATTCATCATTCCTGCAACAAAACATCAAAAATACCTTTCTTTAAAGTGCAATATCATTAAAAATAGTATAAAAGAGGTATGAAAATCTCAACATATTTTACTTTGGTCAAAATCCCCCAAACTTAACTATTACTTGTCCTCAAGTAATTTTAGTACTATATAAAAGTTATGATCTATTACAGTAATATTTTAATTCAGAAATACTATAAGTTTGATTTAGATAAATATCATAGTGAGA
>JXCR01146101.1:182643-208333 GCA_002079205.1 Phalaenopsis hybrid cultivar
ATATAAATATATAAATATATAGATAAGTTACAATTTAAGTAAAAACTTTTTAATAATTCTAATATGTTCGTTACTCTTAAAATTCTCCCCGGCAACTGCGCCAAAAACTTGACCGACCTTTTTCTTTTTGTAAATCGACAATTACAAAAATTTGATGACGCTACTAGAAGATTTAAATTCCAGCAACGGTGTCAAAATCTTGACTGTAACTTTATATATATGTGTTTGATTTAATAAGGATGTATAGATATAATATTCAATAATGTCAAAGTCAAATTTGTCAACGCAAGTATACGTATCTATATAATAATCAATAATGTCAAAGTCAAATTTGTCAACGCAAGTATACGTATCGCTCAAGTAATATAGGGCTCTAGTTATCGATCCCATAGGGAGAAATAAAATACTATGGACTAAGGCTTAATAAAAAGTAATAATAGATATTAATCCCATAGGGAGTAGTTTAGAATTACGAACTAAGATTTTAGAAAAGCAATACTGGTTATCGATCCCACAGGGATAAATAGAATACTACGGACTAAGGCTTAATAAAAAGTAATACTTTAAGGGAGAAATAAAATACTACGGACTAAGGCTTAATAAAAAGTAATACTTTAACTACAACGACGACGTTCAATTTCCTTATCTGTCACTAATAGGCAATTTAAATAAGTAGATAATTTGGATAACTAATAAATAACTAACTTAATTTGTGACATTCAACATATAAGAAAGCATTCTTCTCCTTGTCAAGAAATTATAGTGAATGGATAAAATGAATTAGTTCAATTTATATTGTGCCAAATAGGAGCATACATATTCTTTACCCATTGGTCCAGACATAACAAACATTGACTAATCCTATGCTTGGTTACTGATTCTGCGGCTAGGCTGGGAGGATACCGGCTTGGAGCTCCCACGTTCCCCTCACCTGAGGGCTAACATCTACACTTCAACACCCAAACGATAGGATCTCCCACGTTCCCCTCACCTGAGGGCTAACATCTACACATCAGCACCCAAACGATAGGACCAAAACACGTTCCCCTCACCTGAGGGCTAACATCTACACATCAGCACCCAAACGATAGGATTGAATTGGGGATTTTACATTCGCTTTTTTACTGAATCTGCGGCTAGGCTGGGAGGATACCGGCTCTCACTTCGGAGCTCCCACGTTCCTCTCACCTGAGGGCTAACATCTACACTTCAGCACCCAAAGGATAGGACCGAATTAGGGATTTTAGTATGTCACTCTAAAATCTCCAATTGCCTAAGGGGAGGCTAGGCTGGGAGGATACCGGCTCTCACTTCGGAGCTCCCACGTTCCCCTCACCTGAGGGCTCGTAGCTAGGCTGGGAGGATACCGGCTCTCACTTCGGAGCTCCCACGTTCCCCTTGCCTGAGGGCTGACTAGGCTGGGAGGATACCGGCTCTCACTTCGGAGCTCCCATGTTCCCCTCGCCTGAGGGCTATTAGGCTGGGAGGATACCGGCTCTCACTTCGGAGCTCCCACGTTCCCCTCGCCTGAGGGCTAAAAGCTGGGAGGATACCGGCTCTCACTTCGGAGCTCCCACGTTCCCCTCACCTGAGGGCTAACATTTACACATCAACCCAAACGATAGGACCAAATTGGAGATTTTAGTCTGTCACTCTAAAATCTCCAATTCTACGCCCGATAGTAATATTTCCCTATTTATTTGCACCCAACTTCCNACCAGTACTCCTTTGGTAACCTTCCAGGTGTTTTCAGAGAACACTACTGAATGGTGCCGTCGGCGGCCTCAATGGCGCCGTCGGCGGCCTTCTGGAGATTTTGTCCTGTAGCATCGGGAAAAGCTCGTCGTCGGCGCCCTAGTGCAATTCTCCACATTTTGGTCCTTTTTGCTCCAAATTCGCTCCTTTTTGCATCTTTTTGCTCAATTGACCTTAATTCATCATTCCTGCAATAAAACATTAAAAATATCTTTCTTTAAAATGCAATATCATTAAAAACAGTATAAAAAAGTACAAAAATCTCAACATATTTTACTTTGGTCACCCACCATAACTTGAAATTTTTACGGTATGTTTCCAATGACATGAGACATGTTCTCTAATTTTCTAAGGTTAGAGAGCATCTCGGTGTTTCTATCCCTAATTTTCAAGTTTGGATGGCTATTTTGGCTTAATTTATTTATATAAATTATAATCTCCCTCAAAAAATTATGGAGTTAATTTTAGTAGGTTTCCTATGGTCAGGGAAGCTTAGGAAGAATATTGTGACGACTTGAATACTTTTGTACATTTCTATAGTTAATTAAATGTTTATACTCTATATTAATTTATTTGAATTAAATATTAATTAAAATTTAATGAAATCAATTCCACATTGTTAAGAATAATCATGTTAACTCACTATAAACATTTAAAATTTATTTGAGTAGCCATTAAGATCAATTTTGTAAGTGAAAAGAGCATTTTTGCACAAAAATAATTATATTAAAATAAATACATTTAGAAAAATTATGAAAAGTAGTTTTCTAAGTTTCTTGTGATAAAAAACACTTAGGAGAAATAAAAATCATTTTTTATTTTTATTTTTTTAGAAAAAAGATTACGATAAGGTTCCAAGAGATATCTTTTGGAGAGTTCTTGAGAATAAAGGCGTTGATATGACTCATATACAAGTCATTAAAGATATGTATAGTAGAGCTGTTACTTGTGTTCAAACTGAAGGAGGATTAACCAAATATTGTCCTATTTATGTTGGATAACATCAGGGATCGGCTTTAAGCCCTTATCTTTTTCTTTAGTTATGGATGGTCTTACTGGACATCTACAGGAGGATGTACCTTGGTGTATTCTTTTTGTTAATGATATCCTTCTAGTGGATAAAACGAGAGAAAAAGCCCAGGAAAAACTTGAATTATGGAGGTCAACATTGGAGTCTAAAGGCCTTCATTTAAGTAGAACTAAAACTGAATACATGAAATGTAATTTAGTTGTAATAGCTCTAATGACAGAAGTGTGACTTTGGGAGATCAAATTATTAAAAGGTGTGAATGATTTAGATATCTTGGGTCTTTTGTTCAAAGCAATGGAGATATAGATTAGGATGTTAATAGTAGAGTTCAAGTTGGTTGAAGTGGAGGAATGCTTTCGGCCTTTTGTGTGATAGAAAAGTACCGCATAGACTGAAAGGAAAATTTTATAAGATGGTGGTGAGACCTGCAATGCTTTATTGTGTTGAATGTTGGCCTTTAAAAGATAAGCATAATAATAAGTTAAGTGTTGTCGAGATAAGAACGATTAGGTGGATGAGTGGCATTACACTTAGAGACAAAATGTGAAATGAATATATCCATGATAGATTTGGTGTAGCTCTGATGACAGGCAAAATTAGAGAAAGTCATCTTAGATGGTTTGGTCACATTAAACGTTGACCATCTGATGATCCGATTAGGAGAGTAGATGCTTAGATTTGACTTGTGTTAAGAAAGGCAAAGGTAGACCAAGGAAAACTTGGGCTTATTGTATTAAAAATGATCTTAATTTACTAGAACTAAATAAAAGTATGACACTAAATAGGAGATAAGGAAGAAAAAGGATTCATGTAGCCGACCCCACGTAGTGGGATTAAGGCTTTGTTGTTGTTGTTGTTGACTTCCTTTTTGAGCTACATTTTAAATTAAAAATAATTAAAAATTCCAAACATACAAAAAAATTTTAAAGTATTCCTAATGGTTTCCTGATCACTTAGGACTCATTAAAATATTTTTCCTAATTTTTCTAAGTTAAAAATAAATTTAAAAGGGTTAAAATGCATCTTTCTATTTTTCTCATAAAAATAAATATAATAAATTAATTAAAATAAATTATAAAATTTACTCTTCTGAATTCTTTGAACTCAGAGGGGTTTAATAAAAATATAAAAATAATTTCTATAAATAAAACATATTTTTCATTTAATCAAATCATTAAAATCAATACATATTTATAATTATTAAAAAATTATTTGAAAATCATTAAATTTTGTCTAAGTGTTCCTCTTACTTAGGAAAACCTCTAAAAATTTTTCCCATAAAAAAATATAATAAAGATAAATAAAATTTTTATTTTGTCTTAGTTGATTAAACAAATTAATTTTGAAAACCTTACTTTCCAAGATAAAATAATCATTTAAATTGTGATTAAACTTTAAAAAATTACATTTTCTTCTCTGATGCTTTGATTAACTGATTAATGACGCACCATAAAATTTCAAAGATGCTTGAGTTTTTTTTGACAAATTAAGAAGTGGGGAGCCTAAGGGGCAAAATGGTAATTTTGTAATTTTAATAACCCAATCAAATTTTAGGATTAATCAAAGGGTAAATGGGTAATATTGATCATAATAAACTCTCCTAGAGGTTTGAAACACAATGGGTCAAACGGTAGAAACCAACTTGTCATTTGTCCCATAATAAAGATACAAGTGCCACTTTGCCAATCATTACAACTTGAAAATCAATTCAATAGGATGATCCTAAAGTTAATGGGTTTGATGTTATAGAAGCATTAATTCACTCATTTGAAGCCCATCAATTGATGATTAGGTTTTAAGCCTGATATTAATGAAAATTGAAATCTCTTTTCATTCTATATTTAATTATCTTAAATCTACTATGAAAATTGAAATTGACAAAGCTTAATAATGAGTTCGGTTTGATATGTAGGAGTTTTTTAACTGGGATTAGAAAAGTTATACATCATAAATCAATCAATATTTTTCAAATGCCTTTAAGCCCTACCTTGAGGCATTAAAGATCCTTAATTACCTTGAGTTTGTCCCTTTGGGGCACCCTCTCCCATAACTATCAAATAAAATTTTGAATGATTCCGATTCTCTTATTCTTGAGATAATTGAAAGCTAGGGTTCACTGAGCAATAGGGTAGCCTTAGCTTTAATCTTGGATGATTAATAGAACAATGGAAAAGTTCAAAATGAACTCAAAATGTTTCAAGAAATTTTCAAAGTGGTCTAGGGTTTTCCCGATTACATGTTGAAATCACTTGGATATTTTGAAGGACAAACTGAACTTACCATATTTTGTTCTAAAATCATCCTCTAAGATCTTTTGGGACCCAATTAGTCATAACTTGGGGTTTGTTAGTTAGACCTTCAACTACTCAAAACTTGCATATCTTACTTAGTCCCCTGCACAATACATAAATATTGCAAAAGATTAACATTTCAGTTGGAATGTCGAGAAAAGGATAGATACACATTTACAGTTATTTAATTTTTGTAAAATACTATAAACTTCTTGGTTGAGTACTTTCCTTTACCTGCAAAGCAAAACTAGTTTTTTTTTCAAAAATTAATCAACATTTTCAAAATCTAAAATAAATTGTTTCAAAGTTAGCCATAAATCCTTTGAAATATCACTAAACATAAAATGCTCTTTTGAATTTACAAGAGTACCTCGGGCTAGGTAACCCCTGGTTGCTAATGAGATCTCCTTGGTTTAAATAAGTGTAACAACTTGTTTAAGCTGAGTAAGTTCAAAAGAAAATAGTGACATTGAAACTAGGGAACCATAGGATCCTAACCGGTGTCGCTCCAATCAACTTTACCCCCCCATAATATTTAAATAACCTTAGAAAATAATTTATTTGACATCAAAACTTGACAAATTAGAAAACTTGACCTCTATACCTGATCCTTCTCTCAATCTTTACAATTTGACACTTCTAACATGCTACTTCTTCAAAGATCTTGAGCTAACTTCATGGGCAGCAATCTACAACAGCATGAGGATCTACGACAACACAACCATTCCTTAGAATTAAACAACAAGCCATAAGATTTCAAGCTTGTCCTCTTAGTGCGACATAAATCCTCAACTTTTCTTTAGACCTTTGTATGGCTCTGATATACAACATAAGCCCTAACTCGCTTTAGGATTCTGAGGTTGTCGTTCATTATGACCTAAACCCTCACATCTTCCAGGTGATTTGTGTGATCGTTTCATACGAATGTAAGACCTAATTAATAAAATTGGTAGGATGAAACATTTAAATATTTCTCCTCTAAATTGAAACTAAACCATAGGGTAGATTGGGAAGTCATCGAGGTTCTCCTTAGGATCCGTGACATCCCCTAGTCTCTCTTCCTTTGGATTCCAAAAATAAAATGTTTCAAAATTGAGTTGTTCCCACTTCACACCTCTTTGTCTGATCTCGTTGAAAAGTTCTATTCCATTGAACTTCTTGAAGATAATATCCCCTGATTTTTATCGAGAGTTTTCTTAGGTGACTTCGATTATCTAAGATGTAATTAACTATAAGGGCTTGCCTTTATAAGAAACTTTTAAGAACCTAAATTAATATAAATGATATTTAATATTTTGTATTAAATAGGAGAACTTTTCGATCAACATAAAAATAATTTTTCATAGACTTAAACAGATGTCATATATTTCTTAATTTATTTGAATGAGTTCCACTATCAAATCATGAGTTTATCTTTTAAGATAAATACATAGATTTAGGTGTAGTGCTATTTAATCTAAACTTTGAAAAATATGGGATCAATTTAATTTCATATTTTTCTAACTAAATATACATATATAAATTAAATGTCCCTCCAAAGTGGGCTTCGGGATTTTCATTCCGATGACCGACAGCTTCCGCAGGTCCCCCCCTAAAATTGTGTTGACATGTGGATCTTGAGTTTGGATTTTCTGGCGTCTAAGGTGGCCAGTCAGGGCATAAGTGGTCACTATCTTGCTGAGGAGGGTCAAGAATAGAGGAATGTGAAGTCGATTGTGTTGTTCCATGTCTACATAGGTTGAATTGAAGTGGAAAGGGGATTAGTCTAGGCTTGGGTTCTACTTGGGCTAGAATCATGAAAATGGGTTTGGATCACTCCAAAGGTGGCTAATGCTGTTTGAGGTCAAGTGGATCAATGTGGTCAAGTTCCCATTGATACATCAAAAAATATGTTGTTTTAAGTATATATTTTATTCTTATTTTTGGTGATATTGCACTTTAAAGAAGAGTATTTTCACATTTTTATTGCAGTTAATTTTAGGTAATTGGAGTAAAAGTAGCAAAAAAGATGAAATTTAGGGCCAAAACAACAAAATTTTCAAATTTTGGCGCATGATGTGCCAGATTGGTGTCAGATGCTCCAAAATGGTGCCAGATGTGCTGGATTGACGCCAGATGCGCCAAAACCCAAAACAGCGCAGTCTTCAGCAAACTGGCGCATGATGCACCAGATTGGCACCAAATACGCCATTTGATAGAGAGTTGGTGCATGATGTGCCAGATTTGGCACCAGATGCGCCAGGGATGATTTTTTGTAGATTAAGGCGGTTCAAGAGAAATTTTGCATGAATTTTCAAAGGGACACTTGTTATAAACACCCCTTGGAGTAATTCAATGCATCTAGACACTTTGGAAGGTTCTTTTATGAAGGGATATGTCTCATGGATCAATGAACATGTCTTTTGAATTCAAAAGAGTTGACTTTTGGATAGAATTTTGGGAGGGAATTTTGAATTATTTTTTGAGGGTGGCAGCCTTTGATAAAAGAGCGAGAGGAGTTTCGGGCATGGGGTGTGTGGCGTAAAGAAGGAGAGTCAAAGAGAGAAAGAGAGAAAGTCAAAGGCTTGGAGATTTTCTTCAAGGATTGTAAGAGAAGAGGGAAGGTGAAAGATTTCTTCTTTGTTACACTTCTAAGAGAGAATTGAGAGTGTTTGTAAAGAGAGAAAGGCTTGGAGAGAACTTCTAGGAGTTTGCTTGGGAAGGATTGTGAGATAAGTTGTGTCCTTTATTTCTTTTATTTTGTAAACTTATTTTTATATATAAAATCAATATTTTGTCATATCCTTCTCATGAATTATAAGTAGTCTTTTTTATCATTCTCCCTATTTTGAGATATGGTTTTGTGAAGAATTGATTTTGTTTTATATGATTTTAAATGTCAATAATTTTTGATGATTTGAACTCCGATCTTCATTTACTTTTTGATCTAACCAATTAAAATGTTAAAATGTGTTGAGAAACATATATTCTAAAAGGGATATGATTTCTACAACATAGGGAGAATCACATTTGATTTCATGGGAGAGTACTTCATCCATGGAATTGGGTGCAAATAAATAGAGAAATATACTTTGTTGGATGCAGAATTGGAGATTTTAAGGTGACAGATTAAAATCCCCAATTTGGTCTAGTTAATTAGAAACTGATGCAAGATTATTAGCCCACAGGGGAGGGAGTAGTTAGAGCTCTGGAGTGGCAACCAGTTTCCTCCCAGCCTAACCATGGAATTAAGGACCAAACCCTGAATTAGTCAATATTCTTTATGCACCCGGAAGAGGGTAAAAAATAGGATTGCTCCTATTTGGCATAAAATAGTTTATATATATATTTTTTCAAATGATTTTAATTTCTTCACAATCTATACACTCATTGTAAAATGGAAGGATGCTTTCTTAAATTTGAACTTTCTGTCACAACTTCTTAGTTTTAATTTTTGTAAATTTACTTTTGAAAGTTTAGCATTTAGATTAGTTAACTTTGTCTTACAACTGTATTTTAATTAGTATTCACTTGCTACTTAATATTCTAACTTTGTACTTTACTTTTTATATTTTTAAAATTATACTTTACATTATAATCTTAAAAATTTATTTATAGGCATTTCCAACTTTCATGTGGGATCTATATCTAGAACTTCATTAGAGTCCTTTATTACTTGAGCGATACATATACTTGCGTTATTTTTAAAGGAGATTTGGCAGTTTAAAGATTTTTAAAAGATAAAACTAGTTTAACAGAGTTATTTTGTTGGGATTAATTTGCATATTTGATATTGTATATGTCGTATGTATTTTGTAATATTGAAAAATATTTGCAAAATTAACACACTAAATCCACTTGCATCACCCATCCAAGCGATTATGGCTTAATCATAAGTTTAGGTGAATCATGAGAAGGGTTAGACACTTTTAGGGGAGGCTGAAAGGAGGCCCTCCTTTTTCCTCAAATGGCATGGTGGCTCAAATGTGACTCATGCTTGATTTCATGACTTCCCTTTGGCTTAGATGGAGCCACATGGCTTGCCTATGGCTTATGCATGGCCTTCATGACTTGCATTAAAGACGAGGGGGAGAATTTCAAGCTTTGAAAGGATTTTTAAGGATTGCAATTTAGGCCTGATTAAATTGATCATGGGTGTATTTTTTTCATGTGGATTTGGGTTAAAGAAGACTTGGATATTGGGCTTATTTCATGTTCTTCTTAAATTAAGTGAGGAAGGGTTGGTTTCAGGCTTAGATTTGGACTTTGAAAATTGGGTATGGTGGGCTTGAAGATTGGTTCATGATGTGCTTCATGAAGTCTTAGATTTGTAATGATGGATTTTAGGATGGATTTGAGGTAAATTGGGAAATTTTGGTAATTTTGGTGAAAGTTTGGATAATTGGGTAATTTTGGGGATTTTGATAATTTTGGATATTGGACAATTTGGAGAAATTGGGAAAATTTTGGAAATTTTGGGTATTTTAGGTAATTTTGGATATTTTGATGAGTTCGAAGTGGGGAATTGAGTGATTTGGACAATTTGGATAAATTTGGAAAATGGTGGGAATTTTGGGTATTTTAGGTAATTTTGGTAGGGCTTATGGTGCCTTGGTGAGGTATGTGACCAAAAGGTGTATGGGGACTATAGTAGGTGAGGATTGTGAGGTAGTGGGGTGTGAATGGCTAAGGCTCCCAGGGTCTTCCTAAGGCCCATAATCCTATAGGAATGTATTTTGAGCTTCAATATGTTGGTCCTAATCATATCAACCAAGAGCTAAGGACTTGAGACCACCCATGTGAGACTACACAAATAAGTGTAGAGGTGGCTAGAATTTCTAAGTGAGGTGGGTCCCATCACTAGTCCTCTAAGATAGTCAATAGAGAAGTCTTATGGCTAGATCCTAAGTTCTAAAAAAATGGACCACACCAAAAATGAGGTCAACAGTGGGTTGACATAAATTTTTGATGTCACAAGAGTGAGATGCCAGCTAAACTCTATGGAACTATGTTCAGTTTCAAGTCATCCAAAACATCCAATTGGACCTCCTGACACATACCCCGAGCATAGAATTGGGGTTGGTATCGATTCGACCGCCTGAGAGATTTCATTGTGGGGAGGTGTTCTCTAAAATGGGACATATTAAATGTTCAATATGGTGTTTATAAACCATAATCCACCAATTCATATCCTCCCGTGGTCAAGGATAGTCATTAAACTCTCTTACATGCATTTTGGAAAATATTCAGGTTTAAACTGATCCAACTGCATGGAAGTTCAAGACAATTGTCGCCACCAAAATTCTAAATTGAAACCTTTGAAATATTCATTGTTGAGTTAAGGGGTTATTTCTTAATGATACATGATTTATCATAGCTCTTAGATTAGTAAAAACATTCATATGGTCATTTGGTCTCAAAATTGAGTTTCAGACTGTTTGGGGCGTACTTAGCCCTGGGTGACAATTTGTGTTCGATACGACGCACTCTTGGTGTCCACGTGGATGTGGGTAAGCATATTTTCAACCCTACATATCCTCTGAAGGTCCAAGGGTTCATAAAAATCCTCTGCGGGGAGCCTCAGTGAAAAATGGGAAAAGAAAGAAAAATACATAAAAAAAATATTTATTATGGAGTGGCACACCACCCATGAGTGCATACGTGCACAAAATGAGTGCCCAACACTGATGTGGGTGGATATGCACCTAAATATGGTTGCATATGCACCCAAGCATGAAGGATAGTTGCTTTTGTAAGGTAAATAGAGATGGGGGAGCTTAAGTGCCTCAGTTGGCTCATACGTGCCAAGATCAACCTGGGATTGCTCCAGATAGAGGTAGTGACGCTTTTGCGAGATTACTCGTCTCAGCCTCTGAGTTCATTGTTTTCACATGATCTCCTTTGGATAACCCAAGATTTTCCTTGAAGAGATGAGGAACACATTCATAACACCCTTTGAAGCATTGAGATAAAAAAGAGAGAGGAGGAGAGTAAGGAAGAAGTCATCAAATGAAAGAGGGCATGCAGGAAGATTTTAGGAGAGCTGAGAGAGAAGTTGATCTCTTCCTTCATTTTATTCTAACTTCTTCTCCTTATTAGTCTTCATCAACATCTTCTTCTTCCCTATTGTTTCTGACACCAATTTTCTTCTTTGCTGAAGAGAAAGGAGGAACGTAAAGGAAGTTGTTTGGAGCTCTTCTAAACTTTTCGTATGGAGGAAAGCTTCTTCATACTTTAGAGAAGTAACGAGCTTATTAATCACTTGAGCATGGCAAGAGCTTGAATCAAGCCTCGATAACACGTCATCAACCATCACAAGCATGAGATTTCCTTTAAAATACAATGCCATTCCTTTCCTAGCAAACCTTTAGGGCTTTTGTGTTAGAACAAGCCACTAGTGTAGGAGGCTTTTTGCGTTGACTACCCTTGCAATCACAGGAGAGTTCCAAACCCTTAGATCCTCAATTTTAATGGTTGAAATCCAAAATTCCCACATTTTCAAGCTATCCCAACCTTCTATGGAGAAGTTGGGGCATTTGGAGCTTGTAGAATGAAAAAGCCCTTTAGCCACTTCATTCTATGAGGAGGATTTTTCTTCCAAATAGCGAAAGAAAAATTCCTCACCTTATTTGTCAAAACTGAAGGAAGCATTGCTACAAATTCATAAATCAAAGCCTACAAATCCTATGTGAGAATGTTATGACAAGTTTCTCTTGCAATCTAGCACATTCATGTACATTGTCTTGCATGCTTCATCGTGATGTCTTAAATGTATCATTTAACATATGTCAGTTTGACTCGATCGACTGCCCTGACCCAATCGATCGACCACTTTGGTCCTATCGGTTGCCTAGCTCGATCAACTGACACTTTAGCAAGACCAACCACCCCTACTTGATTGATAGACAAATCACTTCGGATCAATCAGTCATTCCGGCTGAGTAATCGATCAATTCAGCTTGATCAACCAGCCCAAATTGACCGGTCAATTACTTTAGTTTGATTGATAGTCTCAATTCGATCAACTGATCACTTTGTCTTGTTAGGCTGCCTCAAGCCAACAGACTGATTACTTCTGCTTGATCAACTGCCCCAGCCTGATTGAACAATCACTTCAGCTCGATCAGTCAGCTAATTGATTGATCACATTGGTCAAATTGGTTGCTTGACCTGATAAAGTGACCACTTCGGCTCAATTGGCCTTTTTGGTCTGATCAACTAACCAATGACTTTTGCAGGATTGGCTACCCTGGCCTGATCGACCGATCCCTTTAGCTGGATCAGCCACCCTTGCCAGATCAACCGACCACTTTGGTCTGATCAGCCATCTTGGCCATATCAACCAATTACTTTGATCAAGTTGGCCTCCCTAGCTTGATTAACTTCCTTTGGACGTGAGACCCTATTGACCACCCAGACCAACCCGATGGGTTAAGTGTCCAAATCCACTTGCATGCTGCATTTCTTGCACAAGTGGTTGCATCACTTGCATGACATTGTTATTTGCTTGCATCCATGTTAGTATGCATGAAAATATATATTTTTATGTTTAATACATTAAATACCATTGCATGATGAAAATTCAATTTTTGCCTTTGGTATTTGCTTGCACATGGTGTCTCAATGAGCACCAGCACTTGTGGTATCACCACACACATATGTCATCATATGTTTGTGGTTTGATACTTGCATATTCTTGGTGAGTGGTAGCTAGCGATGCTAGTCCATTGGTGTTTTAATTTTCTAAACAGAGGGCATATTGCCTTACCTCTAATGGCATCACACTTGAATGTCATAAGTGATTTATGTTACCTGCTCAATTAGGATCATTCCTTAGAGAGCCACTGAACCCATTAAATGTGCAACATGTGTGCACTTGATTTTGGACATTTGCATTATGCTTAATGTTAAAGTTTCCTTACGGAAACCTATCGTGATTGCACATACCTCGATCAAGTGATCACGATGTGTTGAATCTTATTTTTTTGATTGCAATCATTATTCCTATTGGTCTTGATATCAACTTAGACTCGTTAGGTGAGTGATCTAGTGTTGGTTGTGATGCTTTAATGAGCATTGTTTGTAGTGTAAATCTGGGCAAGCAATGCGGGTTATTACATCGGGATCAACATAAGTATGACTGTGGTAAGGTTCCAAGGAATCTAATGTATGTCACCTTGCATGTTATAAACCCACATTTAATAATCCTTATTTTAACATATATATATATATATATATATATATATATCCTTACTTATGACATCCATCATATTTTAAAAACTATGCAATTAGCAAAACTAGGTCATATGTGAGACCAAACCCTTTTAAAATCCATTTGCGTGACACACTTTAGATCCCTTGGATCTTTAAGAAGTGCTTAAAACTGATAACCCCATCAAATCCATATGGTAGCCCATACCTTTGAACTGCAAATGCACTTAGATGTTGTGATTATGACACTTTTCAATATATGTTGTGCTAGGCAAGGGTTATAATATTAGGTAGCCTTTTCGATGCTCTGACTATTATTCTCTACTAGTTTATTTGTCTAGCCATGCATCTTTTTGTGTGTTTCTTTGTGTGTTTACTGGGTGTAGACTTGCACACCAGTATATTAGGGGTGGTTTTCTATGTAGAGAGTCCTGCCTAAACATAAAGGAAAAGAGGGGAGCAAGTAATGATTTAAAAGCTAACATTTTCTACATATGTTGCTATTGCTCTCCTTTGGCCAGAGATGGCTCATATGTGTTGCATGAATATAACTCATGTTAACTCTTCAACAGGTCGAGTCTCTTTTGATAGAGTCTCTAGAATCAAGTTTGTAACAAAAATAAAGTATGAGTATGAGTTTCGAGGCACATGACGCACTAAACCATGTGATTAGGATTAGAAGTTGTTGCTCCTGTCTTGTACCTTAACTCTGAATTCATATTTATGTATAGAATTAGGATCAAGCATGTGTATACATAATCCAACTTCTTTTCCTACCTTCACGTGATATATTGCCGACCCAACGGCACCTACCTGTTATATTTTTTTTTTGTTTGGTTTGCTTTACTTACTATATAGTGCCTGATGGTTTCTTTTTCTTGACTTATGGTTTCTTTGGGCTCTTACGAAAATGTAACCTATACTCATTAAGATCCCTAAGAAATAAATTTTCTAGGAAAAATCTTAAAAATAAAATATTAAAGATAAATCAAAATTTTTGATTAAAATATCTCAACTTTAAAATGAGCATTTATTCTCTCTTTTACTTTCCTTCATGGCTTTTAGGCCAGATTTAAAATGTGCTACATTTAATGACTATCACAAATCTTTCATAATAGGGCCTCCACACTTAAATTTAATTGCAAATAACTGCATCATATTTCATGTCTCGAGGAGTAGCACCTGTGCTCCTTCAATCTACTTGGGCAAGCATAAATTTCTATGTAGAAGATTTTCAAGTATGACTAGGGTGTTAGAGGCTATCCCAACCCAAACGGGAGCATAAGTCCTTTGTGGGGTGGTTTTGTCTTTGTAGCTGCATAGCTGGATCCCCTTTCTCTCTTCACTCCAGCGGCGTCTCCATCATTTAACTGATGGGTATAAGTCCTACCTTCTACAAAATCTACCTCTTAAAGGGTCATAAGAACTAGAGTTTTATTCTTTTGACCTTAGGGTTATTGATAAGGAATCTCTGGTTAGGTTGGGTCGACTATCTTCACAACCATGTAGACTTAGAGTCTTCAAAGCTTGGAATGGCGGATCCATGATATCCCGACCTGACTTCCTTTATATGCTTAAGGATTTCTCCCCTTTTATTGACATGATTTTCAAGTCTTATCATTGCCTTGAAAATCATTAACTTTATCACATGGGCCTTGCATGCTTAGGCACTATCGCCCGTAGTGGATACGGTGATTCACCCTTCGCCCTATAAGCTAATATTTACATTAAAAGCATCGGGATTCTTCCACCTGAGATGATTAAATTATTGTGTTTCCAAAAAAAAATCTAGATATAATAAATTATGTAAGCAATAACCTTTTTATAGAGTGTGTTCTTTGGCATCCCCCAAGATGTAATTAACTTAAGGAATACATTCCTTCGGGAGTACTCTTGAACCCAAAACAAGTATAAAAACTTGCTTCTTTGGTTGTGATTTGTTTTCATAGGATTTTCTTAGTGGATATGTTTCTAAGGCATATTCATTTCGATCTCGTTCAAACGTATGCTCTTGGGCTATCACATGAAATTTACCACATAAAAATTTGCCACATTATTTTTAAACTGTTTATCTATTTTCATTGTATTTTCTTAATTTCCAGTTCCTCTTATTTGAATCATCTCTATGATTCAAAAGAGAGATTTATTTGGAAAGAAAATTATACAACGACGATAAGAAATGCTGGTGACTCCATAATTTTTTCTAAAAGAATGAAAATGACGTGCGTGAGTTCAAGTGTTCTTGATCATAAGTGATTGTATGTAAATTCTACATGCATTCACGTACACACACACACACGTGTGCAAAACATCTGTGTGTGTGTCCGTGCATGTCTGTGTGAGTGTGTTTGTCTGTGTTTGTGTATATGCGTCCAAGTATGTGACATGCATGCGAGCATGAATCCTTGATTATAGGTGATTGCATGTAAATCCTACATGCACTCACGCACACATGCATGCGTGCAATACGTCCGTCGTGCATCTGTGCGTGTGCGTGTGTGCATGTAGCAATTACATGCAATCACCTATGATCATTGATGATTGCATGTAAATCACGTGATCTTCTCCCACACCCTTTCTCAAACCTCGCAGTTTCCTTTCTATCATGCCTACTTGACGCCTCCCCGCAATGCCTCGATGCTTGATTTAAATGCTCTCTAGGATCGAAGCACCACAACCTAAACTTTGCTGATAGTGATCCTTGTCAAGCTATCTCTCTTTGTTTCCTCTTCGTTCCTCCATCCTCTCTCATGATTTCGCTAAGAAAATTGCAATACAGTAACAATTAGAGGTAGCAAGGAAGGCAACGACGGGATCGTTTCTTATACTTTTAGGGTTTTTTACATACCTATCACACAATTCTTACGCATATACATATCGAGCATGTAAGCTTCAATTTTTAGGCTTGCGTGTATGATTACATGATTTATTGGCCTACAAGTTTGGAATAATTTGGATTTTCTTGTTGTACGGTGGTCACATTATTGGTGTATTGTAGTGGCTCCACTTTTTTTACTAAACAGTTTATTGTATATCTTTTGGCAGCTATTGCTTCCTTTTTCACGCAACTATGGAGAACTCTAGAAAAGAAATATGTTGCCAAATAAACATGATTCTGATGGTGAATGCACATGATCAATTGGCCTACAAGTTCGGAGTAATTCAGATTTGCTTTTTGTAAGGTGGTCAAATTGTTGGTGTATCATAGTTACTCCCCTTTATTTACTAGACAGTTTATTGTGTTTCTTCCGACAACTGTTTCTTTTTTTTAGTTTGAATGAGATTTGAGCTTATTTGGTCTTTAGCATTGGCTTCTATAGTCTTGAATGGTGTTTGCATGTAAATCCTACACGCACGCACACACCCACGCACGCACATTGGTGTTATGCATCCTTGATCATAGGTGATTGCATGAAACTCATACATGCACGTGCGCACGCACGCACACACAAAATAGACAGTGATTTGATTTAAAACTAGCTCAACATTATTCTTTGCATTTCTCAAATACCAAAATTTATTGGCCTAAATTCACTTTGTGTGCGTGAGTGCGTGCAATATGCTCGTGCATGCATGTGTGCATTCATAAATGTGTGCATTCATTTGTGTGTATGTGTGTCTCTACGTGCGTGCCAACGTGCGTGTGTCTGTGCTTGCTTTTAAACTTATTCATATTCAAATTTTTTTTAAATCTATAAATAAGGTTTTAAAAATGTTCACAAAAGGTTAAATCAAACTTAGAACTTTCTTAAAATAAAATCATATCATAGTTTGATTGTGACTTGAATGACATTTGATTAATGAAGATTCAAGCATTGTTTACTTAAAATTTGTTCATGAGTGTAAAAAAGTCCAACAAGGTGATCGGAATTCAAGTAAACTTCAAATATGTTTCCAGTAAAGTTTGAACTAATTTGAATTTTATGAGAGCTCAATTCAAACATGATTATAATCATATTATGTTCTCGGGTCTATTGTTCAAGCTAATGGCGATATTGATGGGGGTGGAGGAATGCTTCGGGGTTTTCGTGTGATAGAAAAGTACCGCTTAGACTGAAAGGAAAATTTTATAAGATGATGGTAAGACTTGCAATGCTATATGACGGCGACTGATGGCTTTTAAAAGAGAAGCATAATACTAAGTTGAGTGTTGCTGAGATGAGAATGATTAGGTGGATGAGTGGCTTCATTATTTCTTTTGAAATTGTCTCATTTGAGTTAATAAACCGTTATGCAAATCTCTGCTCTAATTTTATACAGATGTGGCATATGTTAGAAAAATTATTAAATAATTTGAAGCCAATGACAGGCAATGTGTTCAACATTGAAGGCAATAATGTGACATTTGATGTTATTGAATTTTACACTAATTAATTGTTGATGAATGTGATGTTAAAGATTATTACAAAAGTATACATTTTTTGTAACAAGTTTGTCTGCCCAAGGATACCAACGCACTACCATATCTTGATTAGTGAGAAATCTTCTATACTTGCTTGCATTTGTGTTGGTTGTGCTAATTTATAATGAGCATTGTTTTCTATAGAATTTCATTTAAAGTTACTCTAAATTTGAAATTTTTAATAACAATTCCAAATATCAAAATAACCATAATTGTAAGTTTTTCTAGAATTAAATTTGATGATATTAAATTTCAAAATGATCATTTTTATTTTGAACTTCTCAATTTATATCTATTGTATTCTGGGTGATCAAATTATTAAAAGGTGCGAACGCTTTAGATATCTCGGGTCTATTGTTCAAAGTGATGGCGATATTGATGGGGATGTTATTAGGGTTGAAGTAGAGGAATGCTTCGAGGCTATTGTGTGATAAAGAAGTACCGCTTAGACTGAAAGGAAAATTTTATATGATAGCGATGAGACCTGTAATGCTATATGGCATTGAATGTTGACCTTTAAAAGAGAAGCATAAAACTAAGTTGAGTGTTGCTGAGATGAGAATGATTAGGTGGATGAGTGACTTTACACTTAGAGACAAAATGTGAAATGAATATATCCATGATAGGGTTGGCGTAGCTTCAGTGACGGACAAAATTAGAGAGAGTCTACTTAGATGGTTGGTCACATTAAACGTCGATCATCTGATGATCTAATTAGAAGAGTAGATGTTTTAGATTCGACTTATGTTAAGAAAGGTAGAGGTAGACCTAGGATGACTTAAGCATATTGTGTAAAAAATGATCATAGTTTATTAGACTTCAATAAAAATATGACACTAAATAGGACTCAATGGAGAAAAAAGATTCATATAGCCGACCCTACTTAGTGGGATAAAGGTTTTGTTGTTGTTTTTGTTGTATTATGGATGTTATAATTATGTATGAAATTAAAAACAATTATGAAACTGACATTTTGTTATCTTTTAAATTGTTGACTACTATATTATGGTTGCTTGTTATGCTTATTGCGATATATCTCTTCAGCTTCATTTTCTTATTTTATATATGTTATGGTACCTCAATTGCACTTTGCAATGTTAGAAGGTAAGTATAAAAATTACCAGAAAGACAATAGAATGAGGACAGTTCTCAACCCAATCAAGGTGACTAACAAGACAATCGAATGAGAGTAGTTCTTAGCCCAATCAAGGTGACTAACAAGTTGACACACAGAAGGTAACACATAAAATTCTTAATTTTGTCATGCATTAAACTTTCATCTGACAACCAAAACATTAGTACCACAACAAAAGATTTTTATTATATTATTGCATATTTTGAAAATCAAGCGGTCCACAAATCAGTCACATTGTTGTGCTAGAGCAAACACTAGCCCGGGAAAGCGATGATAACTTCTTACCAAAGGTCATCCCAAATTTTAGCGCCAGATGTCTTTTGCATCACCGCCCTCGTCCCCGACACTTTCCACTTATAGCCTTGCTCGATGATTCGTATAAAATCGCCACATTATGAATGTTTCCACTTAAATCTGAGCACCTCCACAACTGATATCAAGGTAAATGTGTGAAGAGACTAAGAATATTTGCATACATACTACTCAATTCCTAAATTTTACTTCTTACATTTATGACGGTCAAATAGTTAATATAACATAGAAGGATCATTATTTTAACCTCAAATAAAAAGTGAAATACGGCTTTTTCCAGCATAGGTAAGATATGTAAAATATATATATATAAAGTTTTGGGTGTTAGAAACATAAAAACATAGGAATCAAGTGACGTGCATGCAAATCTTCCTTAAGACAAATAGTAAAGGAGGCATCAAAAGAAGCCTCAAATATTCCCTGACCTTCAGATTTCGTCGAGGCATATGAGAGTAGGGCTGTCAAAACGGTTCGTTGTTCACTATCAGCTCGTGTTCGACTTGTTAAGAAGCTCGTGTTCGGCTCGTTAATTTCGTTCGATAAGTTAACGAGTCGGCTTGTTTTGGCTCGAAATACTACCCATCAAGTTTATATATTAAGTAGTATTTTAAGAAAATTTGATTGACTACAAGGCTACAAAGATTTATAACCAATTAAAATATTGATAAACAAAATAGAATAAAAATTATTAAAATAGATTCAAATGCTGTTTTAATATAAATAATAATTTTTTAAATCTTGCTCAAATCCTTATTGTCTTATGACTATATGATTAGTGTTGTTAAAAGGACTCTTTGTTCGTGAACAGCTCGTGTTCGATTTGTTAAGCAAACGAGCCGAACACGAACACACTTTTTGAGCTCGAAATATAAACGATGGCTCGCTCGTGTTCGGCTCATTTACACCCCTATATGAGAGTTTCCAAAAAGTAACAAGGTTATTAAGAACTTCAACGCGCCTTTACATTCTTACCATCCAATTCTTCATATTATTCGCATATCCAACACCTAAGTTTTACTTTTATAGCATCAAAATCTCTTATGGCATATAGAAAACAAAATCATCAATTTAGGCTATTTATGTAAACATATAAAAACAGTGTGGTATGTATGTAAATCTTCCTCATTTCATTTCCAATACACGGTTTTCATACATATAGAAGATCCAAAGTATTGCAAATGCAACTTAGCTAGTTCAAATATAAATATAAAAGTTAGATATGCAAATACCTAGAAATTCAATGGTATGCATGAGAGTTAAGGCATGCAAATGCACAAAAATTGCATGGTGTGAAGACAAATATGTAGGGATTGCATAGTATGTTAAGTCAATCTTCTTCTTTCTTGTTTGACTGAAATTATTTTGCAAACAAGTCAAGTTTCCCAATTTTTCTCAAAAAAAAATTGTTGAAGTTTTAGATTTGCTCAAGCCATTAACAAAAAAAAGTTCAAATTTTCCATAAACAAAAGCATTAAAGTTTTTAATTTCTACAAACTCTATAGCTTCCAACCAATGTATAACATGTAATGAAAACTTGTTTGAACCAAATCATCAGGCCATAAAGCTCCAAATAATGAATAGCATACAACAAGATAACCAAATCAGCAAGCCATAAGGTTTTCTCCGATGTATAGCATGCAACGAAAATTCCTTTGAACAAAATTAGCAAGCCATAAAGTTCCAAATAATATATAGCATAAGACAAGAAAACTAAATCAAGAAGCTATAAAGCCTTTTTTTTATGAACTTACAAAATAGATTCACATGGGAGTGAATGTCATAAACCATCTCGGACTTGGAATGGAACTAAAAAGCTAGATCCAACCAACATTTAGGTCTATCATTGTTCGCAACATTTATTCATATATAGTCATTGCAAGCAGCCGACACATAAGATACATGAAGTCATGCATAAAAAAAGGGTCTATATTCTCAGCAGAAATGTTGTGCAGCCAATAATGAAGTAACAAATTATTTTGTTAAAAATTACAAAAAGAAAGAATACATAAATGTATGCATTGCCAGAAGCGGGATACTCCACAAGAAGTACAAGACAAGCTTTAAGCCAGAAATAGTAGGATGTAAAGAAAACAACTATAAAACAAAAATAATTATCTGAAAAGAACCTTTCGTGCAAACAGTTACTCTTCACCAACCTATAAAACAAGACAATTATCAAGAAAGAATCTAATCGTACCTCAATAATGTTCCACCCACTCAAATATTTCTGACTTTATTCTCCACTAGCTGAATTATTGGCCACATATGCAGAAGCAAATTATTGAAGATATCTTCAACCATGACGACAATTGAGCCTCTCTTGGCCTATTTATTGCTCTATTCTCTGAAGACAAGGGCAAAGCAAAATTAGCAACTTCTCTTATTATTCTTTCTTCTTCCCTTATGAACAAAATATATGTGTTAATCGCAGCGGCTAAATAAAGTCTTCTCGCTCGGATGTCGGTAAGTATGTTTCTAAAATATGTAAGGTTATTATATTTTATTCTTATAGTTTGATTATAATATTATTATATTATTTTGTTTTTATCTCTTCTAGCTACGCTTAATGTAGGAAATGAACTAAAGTTGTGTTTCACATCTCTAAAGTAATTAAATAGGATTGTAGTCTATTGATGATCTGAGATTGATCATTTGTCGAGCCTGTATTTTCTCTAGAAATCCACGGAGAAGAAAATAATATGAACCAGAGATGTTGACATTAAACCCTAAAATTGACATAGACAACGTAAGATAATATTAGAATAAGCTCTCAGTAGAAAGCATGATGGACACGAGTATTTTATAATGTATAGAAGATAGAAGAGTGAGAAGAATTTATTAAAAATGAAAGATAATATAAAAAGATTAGATTTAGAAATGAAAAATCTAAAAACAAATATTAGAAATATGGAAGAAGGATAGAAAAAATAAAATTACCTGAGACATTGAAGGCACGAAAAATTATATCAGAGTCTGACGATCAACAGACCAAAAAATATAAATGTCCAAAACATATTAATTGCTTCTCCACAGTTTCATAGTCTTATAGAAAAGAATTAAAAAAATGTTTGCTTTTAAATGAACTTAGTGCAAATACATTTGATAAACTTGATGTTGAATAAATTCTATGTAGAACAATAATTTAACAAAACTTGTGAATTATTACAAATAAAAATAAAAAATAAACAATTAGAAGTCTTTCCAAAAGTGCAAATTTTTCATATCAAGTCTCAATTAGGAAATTCCAATGAATGGATTATAATTAGCTATGTGATTTTAAAACAACAAGTTGAATTAGGATATATTCTGAAAGTATACTTAACGGCCAACTTGTTAATTTATGGAGTTAAATCAAAGTAGATTCGAAAAATTAAACTCTTTAAAAATATAATTCAATCCAGATATAAAAACATAGCCCACACAGAAAGCACTTCTAATATACATGAATTGGGCTTAAGACTAATTCAGAATCAACAAATTCTAAATAGTAATATAGCTACCGTAGCTATTCTCATTGAATGTTGCAACATAGAAAGATTTTCCTGTCATCTAGATATTCGTGGTTGGATAAATCAAACTAAGCATAGTTCTCAAGGAAATATCCAAGGAGCTATTTGTATTACTGAAATCATTTCAGTAGAAGAACCCTCTCCAACTGAAAATGAAATAAAAGACTTAATTAATGTTCTAACATACCAATTCATTAATACTCTCATTAATTATCCTTCAATTGACAATCCTACTCGATCTAATAATCAATCATTAGGAATGTCTATTCAATCTAATTCTAATGAAACTAATACAAGTCACAATAATTTTTCTATGCACATTATCTACCACCAAGTATTAAATGTATTCCTACTCCAACATCAAACCAATCAGGACCAAAGATCCAAAATCACATACCTGAACTCATTAGTGAACACGTGTGTGTGTCTATATATATATATATATATATGATGAGTAATATTAAAAAAAAATAATTGACAACAAGGCTATAAAGATTTATAATCAATTAAAATTATTAACTAAAAAAATAGAATAAAAAAATATTAAATTATATTTAAATGATATTTTAATATAAATAATAAGATTTCAATATCCCCTTAACTCTTAAAATCCTACAGTTGTGTGATTAGGATTGTCAAAATGATTTTTTATTTGCAAACCACTCGTATTCGGCTCGCTAAGCAAACGAGCCAAACACGAACACGTTTTTTGTGTTTAAAATACAAATGAGCCGAACACAAACAACATTTACACCCCTAGTAAGAACACATGTAATATGACTAATACATATTAGTTAACGTTTTAATTTGATTTAAAATAATCGAGATTATTTAAAAGAAAAATTAATCACATATATATTTGTTTCTTGTTTTTATTTAATAGTAGAAAATAAAGTATATAAGTGATCACAACTTGTTCAAATTTATTAGCTTTTGCAAGCCAGAAAGTCCACGTAACACACTTAACCAAGAATCTCTAGTTATAATATGGGGATGAAACAATTAATACTTATACATATGATAATGGAAAATTTTCATAAAAAAATATTATAAGTTAAAATAAATTATGGCATTATTTGTTCCATGAACTCCTGTACCGTGTAGACGGTGCAATGTTGCAGTGTATTTTGTGATGTTTGACAAAACTATATTTTGCTCGTCTTTTCATAATATTTTACAATCGACCATAAAAAAGGTGTTGTCAGACTTCTAAAAAACAAGTAAAAAAATTATAAAAGCCACCATAATTTTTTGAATAACAATTTGTTCCCATAAACTTAATAACTATTTCTTCAAACAGCTGCAACTTTCTCGAACATATCTTTAGAAGAATTGAGATTTTTAAAATATAAAAAAAAATTTGCACAAAATATTATAATAAAATTGTATGACAAAAGAAATTTGAAGGCCCTATTTGTAATGAGTGTAATGCTATTTTTTTAATGATCATTTATATGTTTTACAATTATCATAAAATTTATTACCTTTAAATTATATTTTTATCAAAATTTGACCATGGTCTTTTTTAAGCAATAATTCTAAAAAATGCATTGAAGCCTAAAAAAATATAAAATAGAAACATTTCTACCAAAAATAAAAAATAATAATAAATGAAAATAATGTTATCCTCAAATTCATATGTGACCCAAGAATGTAATAGGGCCACTTTTTGCCTATATTTGTCCCTATAATAATAAATATTTACAAGCAGGACCATTGAAAAACTATTTTTTACTTATTTTGTTCATCCTCATCTTTTTTAATGAACAAGACATTTCAAATTAAAATAAAATAATTGAATCAGAATCATTAAATAATTTTAGTTTAGATTAAGGTAAATATCCTATTAAAATTAATTAATCATGATCATGATGATAAGTAGTTAGAGTATTTTCATTATTTCATTAATAAATGGGAAAAGAATCCACACTGCCAATCACTACTCGCCTTCTATTCATGCGACCCGAATCAGATCTCATCCAGATCATCCCACTCGGCTTAGATTGGGTCATCAAGACAACTTATGGCGAGCCGGCATGCCAGTTAGGTTTACGGTACTTGGCTTACAATGTGACGCTGGGGGAGTGTTCGTCGTCAAAGGAGTATGAAAAGGATGATCCAGTTCTAGTAAACCCTAATTTTGTGATGAACAATGGTTAGGAGTAGACAAAGGAAAAAAATATTACATCCGGAGGCCGTTTGTGACCAGATAACAGCTGCGCTCCATCGGATGTCGTTTTTTTTCCTACTATGCTCCTTCCGGTGGATCGCAGCCGTTGTTTGGACACAACTTTCCTCAGGACTCCGAACGTAATATTTTTTTCGAGACGATGAGAGTTTATATGGATAAGCAAGACGCGGATTTGGATTCAGAAGTTTGGAGAAATTATTCGTCGGCCGAAGATTCTTCTTAAGAGATTAACTTCTCAAAAAAATAATTAATTAATTTTTTTGGCCTTACATTTTAATTTTTATATTTTTTAAATGTTTATATATTTAATGTGTAATTCTTCAATATTTATTTATATGACATATTAATTTATGAATCATATCAAAATATCGGCAATTAATTTAGTGAAAGTGAAAAATATTTTTGATGCATATGTTGATATGATTTAAATCATATGGTGTTATATAAACAGTTATAAAATGTTTAGATGTTGGATGTGTAAATGTGTAAAAATTTGGTAACATGTAAGCAAATTCATTAATTATTGTGGTATTAGATTGAAAGAGAGTTAAGAAGATAGTAGAACTTGGGACTTTAATTTGAGTTTAGAGATGTGTGTGTGTGTGCAAGTGTGCGTGTAAGTAGCACTCAATTCTTATAGATTTAAGTACTCATAACTAAACTTCTATGTTTAGAGGCATAGCTCTTAACATACGTATGAAGAAAAGGATTTGATCATTAAAAAGTATAATTAGTGTTATTTTTGATGTGATATCAAAGAAATTGGTACTCTGACCTTAAAAATGAATGTTTTGGTGTTATTTTTGATGTAAGCTTTTTTAATGAATTGTCTTATATCTAGCCTATGGCTTGTGGAGGGAAACAAATAAAGCAAT
>JXCR01146104.1:0-12146 GCA_002079205.1 Phalaenopsis hybrid cultivar
GAATAGGAAGAAACAATAAATGTCGAACACCTCCTTGACAACCGAAGGAGAGTGAAACCGCAGCAGACAAGAAAACAGGAAAAATAAACGAAAACTGCAACAAAGATAATATGGAAACAAGAAACAAGAATACCCAAGAATTACGTGGTTCGGTCCATAGGACTTACATTCATGAGAGGGAAATCAACCATCAAATCCACTAAGACAATAAAAAAGTATTACAAGGCTTTTACGTTGAAAAATGAGCTCTCATCTTGCCTTGATAAGAGTTCTCCAAGATTTTCTCCTCACTCTTTACAAGCTATACTCTTCTTTCTCTAACAACCTGATTTTTTTTTCTTCCGCCGTCCCTATAAGTGTTTCTCATTATTTATAACTAACGAGCCTTGCAGAAGTGGACTCGATTCATCTATGGAAGCTTTCATAATTCTTTAACAACTTTCGTAGAATTACAAGTATTCCCCTCACCTTAGTCTAGTAATTGTGAGTCATTGTAACACCTCCCTATGGATTATTTTAACCGTAGACTATTTATGCTTATATTAAAAAAGTTTGGAGATTAAATTGGCATTTTTATAGATTATTTCAGCTCATATTNACTAGACCCTAGGCTCTAAGGAGAGAAGCAAAGACTTCACCCAAAAATGAGGTCAACAGATCTCTCTCTCTCGAATCCCCTTGATACAAGATCTCCAAGATCAATGTGCTCTCATCTTGTCGTGTTTTCCCTCTCGAATCACTTCGACACAAGATCTCCAAGATCCTCCCCCTCAATTCTTGAAGCCTCTTCTCTTTTTTCTCTAACCAATTGATTTGCTCTCTCTTGGTCCACCCTTCTCTACAAGCCTCCCTCATTTATTTATAACAAAATGAGACCTCCCAATTAGACCCAGTTTAACAATTAGAAGCTTCTATGAATCTTTAACAATTTCTATGAAATTACAAGTTTGTCATTGCCTTAGTTAGCCAATTGTGAGTCATTGTAACAATTCTCCACCTTTACTCTCAATTATAAAATTTTGAATAGAGATTCTCTCCACCTAGCCTCGAGGAGCCCTTAGCCCTTGCTCGTCTTTCCTTGTCTCGATCTTGATATGTTCTGATCATTTCTTGAATCTTTCTTGTTTGATCTTCCTCTCACTATAAGAACATCTTCACTGATTTTCTCGTTCATGTCATGTTTCTTTTGAAGTTCTTGGCTTTAATCAGCGACCGAACCTCTTCCAAGGAGATTGTTTGCACCCTTCCATAGAGCATCATATATTTAAAATGCTCGGAGTTCTTAGGAATGGAGTTTAACAACAGCAGCGCCTTGTCCTTGTCATCCATCTTGACATCGATATTTTCAAGATTATCAATAATCTTGTTGAACTCATTAATTTGCTTTGAGATGGATTTATCTTGATGCATCTTGAAAGAGTACAGGAGTTGCTTCAAGAAGAGCCTATTAGCTAAAGATTTCGTCATATAAAGTAGTTTGAGTTTGGCCCAAAGTGCTTGAACCGTTGTTTCCCTCGACACTTCTTAGAGCTTTGTCACCCAAGCTTAAGATTATCAAGCTGTGAGCCCTGTCTAGGATGTCGTTTTTCTCTTTCTCGGATATCTCGGCCAGCAATGTCGTCGGCCCTTGCAAAGCTTCTGCAACACTTTGTTGCACCAATAAAGCTCTCATCTTGACTCTCCACAGGGCAAAATCATTCTTTATGGTGAATTTCTCGAGATCTAATTTGGCGGTTCTCATTATCGTGGCTAGGTTTCTCACAGACGGCCCCAATTGTTGAAGAAAAATATGACCGCTTGACACCTCAAGAAAACCAAGAACTGCAGTGCCGAACACCTGAAGAAAATAAAAAACCGGATTGCCGAATAGGAAGAAACAATAAATGTCGAACACCTCCTTGACAACCGAAGGAGAGTGAAACCGCAACAGACAAGAAAATAGGAAAAATAAACGAAAACTGCAACAAAAATAATATGGAAACAAGAAACAAGAATACCCAAGAATTACATGGTTCGGTCCATAGGACCTACATTCATGAGAGGGAAATCAACCGTCAAATCCACTAAGACAATAAAAAAGTATTACAAGGCTTTTACGTTGAGAAATGAGCTCTTATCTTGCCTTGATAAGAGTTCTCCAAGATTTTCTCCTCACTTTTTACAAGCTATACTCTTCTTTCTCTAACAACCTGATTTTTTTTTCTTCCGCCTTCCCTATAAGTGTTTCTCATTATTTATAACTAACGAGCCTTGCAGAAGTGGACTCGATTCATCTATGGAAGCTTTCATAATTCTTTAACAACTTTCGTAGAATTACAAGTATTCCCCTCGCCTTAGTCTAGTAATTGCGAGTCATTGTAACACCTCCCTATGGATTATTTTAACCGTGGACTATTTATGCTTATATTAAAAAAGTTTGGAGATTAAATTGGCATTTTTATAGATTATTTCAGCTCATATTAAAATAATCTCAGGTGAATAATAAGGGGACTATTTTGAGACTTTACTCCATAAAAAATATCCAAAGCACATAAATCTACCATGTCCATTATGACTAAGAAATATCTCATGAAGTTAACAAAAGACTGTATCTAGTAGAAAGTAACATAAATTCATGACTGGCCAACAACAATTAACAAATATATTTAGCCACATACATAGAAAAAGGAAAATTTTAGGCTGAAGTTGAACTCACTGACAGAACGTTCTTCACGAAGGATGCACAAGTAATAAGTAACTTGAGAACAAATCCTGATAAATTAGACATGAACGGATAGCAAGCAAGTACAGGTAAGCTTATAATCTGCATGTCAGATTTTAAATATAAGGATTCCACAGTTCACATTAACTCTCGTAGCAGGTATAGAAGAGAAACCCATTTTATGCTTACTGCTGCCACACGGGAAGAAGTTACAGGGCCAAGAGCTTTATTCAAATATGGGTATCCGAACAATTGAAACAGGAATAGGCCGAGACCTAGGGACAAACAAACAATCAATAAACAAAATCTGCATAACTCATTCAAATAAAAAATTACATAGTAACATCAGATAATATTCAAACATGTTAAAATCTTTTCGGTTATTACCTTGAAATTGATTATGGGATCGATCATGATATTCAGCAATTTGCTTAGGTTATATTTCGAATCAAATTATATTGATTTTATTCTATTTGAAATACTTGGACAATGCACCTCCATCATCAGCTTCTATGCAATATAGAATCAAATAAATGATAATGCTCAAAGAAATCTTCTAATCATTGATCTGCCATGAAAATTTTCTTAAGACCATACTCCCAACGTAATATTGGAATGTAATTTTGAACCTCATGATAATCAACTTGTAGTGCTCTAAAATTATGACGTGTTTGAATTGCATTATTAAATAATATATTCTTTAATTGAATCTCTTATGCCAATTTGATACATAACTATTGAGGTTAATGTTTCCGAATGTAATTATTATGATATATAAAGTGCTTTCGAACAAAGAAAAATTTAGGTCTCACATATCATAAGTTACCAATTAATGCAACACTTTTCTTTAAATCAAAATAGGCAATACTGGAATTTAAGATCAAGTGATATTCGTTGCTTAACTTCTGTCTCTGTCATTTTCTTTTTCTAAATAGAAAAGAATTTAACTCCCTACTTCCTGACTGAAATTACACGCAACATTCCCCATTCCGTTATTCCTCTTCTCCTCATGACACCCCACCAGCCATCACCTCGATAGCATCGTTGCAATGACCTAGATGGTCGACGATAGTCATCTCACAATCACTTTCTTTCTCTCTCTAAATACACACACACACATGCACGCACGCTGCATGAACACACATATATAATTAGGGAATAAGGAAAATAAAGAGCAAAAAGTAAACCAATCAGATATAGAGAAAAATAAATAGACGAAAAAAAAAAGAAAAAGAAAAAAAAAGTTTTTGAAATTTGTGCAACTTTGTAGCATCGTCACTGTCGTCAATCTCAGTTAAGGTATAACACAAGATATTAAATACCCGTATTGTTCCAACATGAGAGAAAATTGTTAAATTAAGTATTAATGTACATTATTTTAAAGTAACAGAAAAATATGCAAAATTTAAATATTCATGTGCATTGCTCCAATGCAATGAGAAAATCTTATGCTCGCATTTCTCTCATTCAGGTGTTGAATACCTATGCATTTATTGTCAATGCATACTTTTTTAAGTATGATGAAAATGTTTAACACTCTCAATGCATTCGTTTAAGCGAGAATGGTGCTCGAAAGCTGCCAAAATTTTATTAAAATCCTCCCAAACAGAATGAAATATAAATTGGCTTATTGGACTAAAAGTAAAACTAAATGAAACTATAAATTGCGAAATTAAAGGTAAAATGAGTACTTAAATAATCATGCAAAATATTCTAAAAGACTAAAATTGGGCACAAACACGATATACATAGAACTTACAGGGGGCTTTAAAGTTATATTCACAAGGAATGAGCAGAACCTTCTTGCGCCTAAACCTCTCAGAACATGCAAAGAATTGAATTGAGAATTGAATGAAAATGAATTGAGCATCCCCCCTATTTATAAGTAGAGGAAGATGCATTTGGGACTCACTTGGATAAGATAAGTCATATCTAGACGAATCTTGCCCCCACTAACAGGAAAAAATCTGAAATGACATCTAGGCCCTAAAATCTAATTTAAAATGCAAATTAACATCCAATATGCATACATGCCACTAAATCCACAATAAACATACAAGCACAAAAATTGCTTGAAAATTCAAAGTTAAAATTTTGATGTTGTTTAATAATAAAATACTCACATAAAATAATTAAATCACGATAATTTAAAGCTTTCATGTGCTTCATGAGATGCTCTTTGACTCGAGTATTCTACTTCGAAAGGTATATAAGCTGTAAAAAAACATGCAAGTTTCTTAAATTGCATTCATATCTTTAGAGTTTAAATAAAATTATATGTGCTCTTACTAACGTGCTAAACACTCATTCATATGATTTGAGAATGCTGTGTGGATTGAATATAAATTCAAGCTAGAATGTAACACACTTTGAGAAATAAATGGTGCACGTTCTTAATTAGGCCACCTCATTCCTAGGAGGATGTTATAAATTCACTAGGCCAGGGCGTGATAGTACTATTCATTAATAAATAATTAAAAATTTAATTTTTTCGTTCGACCATATATTTCTTTCTTGAAAATTCCATGCCCCCGGGCCACGTTGTGACAATACTATACATTAATTGGTAATTTTGTAAGTTTCTTGGCTGAGTAGAACAACTTAAGATCTGTNTGCTGGGCCAGGTTGTGACAATACTATACATTAATTGGTAATTTTGTAAGTTTCTTGGCTGAGTAGAACAACTTAAGATCTGTTTGTGGCAGCTGTAGCTTACTAAAAAACAATCGAGAAGCTGTTGAATAATAATTTGATGTTAAAAAAGTTGCGGTGGCTACGTTTTGACAGTTTACCAAAACAGACAAGATTGCGGTATAGCACTGCCACCACACTGCGAACGGACCCTTTGTGTCGATGGACGAAATAGTACCAACTCTTAGGCAACTCAGCAATTTGAACTTAGAGGACCTTTGAGNCTGAATAATAATTTGATTTTCAAAAAGTTGCGGTGGCTACGTTTTGACAGTTTACCAAAACAGACAAGACTGCGGTATAGCACTGCCACCACACTGCTGCCTCTAACGGATCCTTTGTGTCGATGGACGAAATAGTACCAACTCTTAGGCAACTCAGCAATTTGAACTTAGAGGACCTTTGAGACTACAAGCGAGTTTAGAGTTATCAGTTTTTGGTCCCACCTAGTTCAAAGCTATTCACCATCAACCACTTCCTATACCTCATGGCTTCGCAGACCTCGGTCAAATTTGTGTTATAACTTGAACCTAACTTGCATAAATTTTATAGTTGAAACATAACAATGAATGAAAATTTAGAGAGAAAATCGAACCTCGTGTTAACATAAGTTGATTGCTTCCTCTAGAATAGCATAATCACACTTGTATTGCAACAATAGAAACTAAACATAACATACTGAAATTGAAAATAGAAATTTTATTCCAAACCAAAAGTTCAAAATTTGAATGCCTCAAAAAAATTATTTATAAACCCATCATACTCTAAACTAGAAAATAAGATGGGTACAAAAATCAATTTAGTTTAGTTACAATATCCAAAATCCAAATTTTGATTTTCAAGGGTATTATTTCAGCCGATAATCTAAGCCACAACAAAAGGCTTTTCAATTATCTATAAGTTTACATATCCCTATAATCAGTCGTCTACAAACTAACTTCCTTTGAAACCATCAAATGTCAATCCTAATAATAACAATCCATGAAAGATTTAATTGCTACTGATAAAATTACCTCTAAGCCTTCACTTGAACAACTAACTCAAGTGAAAAGCAAACCAAACTCCAAGTTTTTTTGTAAATAAAAAATTTTAATATCTGCAAACTGAAATCACTACCATTCATCAATGATTCTATATATTACCTGTAAGTGCAAGGACCTCACCCACATCCTGTGATGAAAAGCTCAAACCTCCGTACTGTACATTGCTTTCAGTCCATAGGGAGAATATCTAATAAAAATGATAATTATATTAAAAATAGAGATTAAATTTAGTTAATAAAGTTTTAAAACATGCAATTAGAGGAAGAGAAAAGCTTTAAGCAGTAATTAGAAAGACTAAAGTATAATCTTCATTTCTTTCTTATAAATGATAAAATCGGTACAGAGCATCAGAGTATTACCTCAGAATAAGCCGTATCATTAAAAGAAAAAATGCAATATATGGTGATTGCAGACATCAAGGGCCAATTCTTCAATAGGCTCTTCTTAGGAGCTGATGGCGACCTTTCAGTTTCTTCAGCATTGTTAATCAGATGGCATTTTTCGATTGCTTCCAGTTCATCAGCTGCTCCATCATTTAGCTCGTGTTCACCATGAAAATGCAAAGTTTCCTATCAAATCATTTGAAAATTCATCAATCAAATTAAGAATCAATTTTTACATTTAAAAGCATTGTTGAAAAGTTTGTTTCTCTAATACAAAAGAAAATAAAGGATCTGTATTCAAGCACTCACCTGGAATGCTTTTGATACTGCTCAAAAAACTTAATTTAGATTATCTTAAGATTTATTTCATTTTTGTAGGATATCAAATATTATTAGATTCAAATAATTTTTAAATTAGAATGCATTATTCTTTTAATTAATATTAGTTTTAAATTTGAATTATATGTTAGATTCAGATTAAAATTTGCGTATGATTAGAGTTTATTTCAAATTGTCTTATCTTCATAATCCTATTTCTATAAACAAAGTTCTTGGCTTGTATTTACAATATTAGTTGCATTATTGAAAGAATTATAGTAGAAAAAATTCCACCAAACTATAATTAAAATGAAATAGAAAAAGAAAAGTGTTAACTTACTGGAAGCCAAAAACAAGCAATGAATGCCAAAACTGCAATGATTGATATGCATAGGCAAGGTAAGAAGTATGGGAACCTACAAATAATTGCAGTATTAAGTTTAGCATAATAACAAGAAGCTAAACTAATTATGGATGTCATAAAATGTTCTGACCTCCCAAAGAGGGATTTCTCTGAAAATATATTTGGGTATTTCTCTGCTGGCTGAAAAAAAAAATTATGGTTAAGAAGATATGAGGAGTTCAAATATATCAATGCCAATAGGCATCAAACTACTGTTCTACTTTTCTTACGCACTTTATGCTACTAAAATTCTATATTTTTGCAAATCAAATAGTTTGGATGAGGCTGCAACGGCTTATGAAGATTATAATATGGTTATTTATTGCGGCGTCTTTGACAATTTAACTTCTTTTATTGTTATTCTTGTGTTATATATGATGGAATTTTCAAGGATTTTTTTTGCACTTGAATGGAGATCTAATGAGTTTGGTCGCAATCAGAGTTGTGCAAACAGGTTTAAATCAAATCCTTGATAATCTAAATCACTTCAGTTGGTTGAATGTAAAATAGGTGTATTGCATTTGCAATGTAGGGGTTGAAGAATTTGGAATTTAGAGTAAAATTTGTAGGAATCTTAAACTCATCTTATAGTTCATTTCCAGTGTATTCCAAACTCGCTTGTTGTTTATGGAAGATTTACATACATATCACTGAACTCATATTTATTTACATATCTAACAATGTTAACCATTTGCAAAAAGAAAAAAAAACCAAATATATACAGTTCACCTGTGCAAGAAGACCACCAATAGCTGGACCAACTATTAAACCTATACCTCGTGATGTACTGACCTGGGGAATGAGACATGTAATTATACATTATTATATTAGAAAAATATAACTCATGAATAGAGTGGGATTTGAGCTTCTTAATACCAGAGATAATCCAAGGGCTTGATGCTCTTTTCGGCAAACTTCAGAAGCATAGGCCTAGATACAAGCCAAACATAAACTCTATAAAATGAACGTTAGAATTGATGACCTAAATTCCATTAGGCTTGGATCGAAAAGTTCACGATGAGACAAATGGTTCAATCAAAGTTATACTCTTAGGGACAATTTGGTTTGCCGAAAAAATTATATAGTGTAAAAGTAATGTACTATATTTGGAGTACTTGGGAGTTGTTTGGTTTAGTGCAAAATAGAAGCAGGATTTTATATTTTTTTGGTTTAGTTTGAAGTAAACAAAAATAATATGAAATATGAGGTTGGCAATGAATGAGCTAATGGCCAGTGGGAGCAGGTGAGCAGGTGGCGGGAACCATCACTGTGCATAAAATTGTGTATTTGAAATTTGCTTTAACCTTGTGAATTCCAAATACACTGAAAATGACTTGAAGAATGAATTTCAAATGCATTTCAATTATACATCTGACGTGGATTTTTTTTCTACTAAAAGCCGGGATTTCCAAAACCCTTGTAAAAAGAATGCAGCACACTTCTTTTGTAGCCGACCAGACAACCCTAAATTCTTATCCTTTGCAGTGTTTTTCTGTCTAGGATTTCTACACAAATGAATGTTTTACTTGCTTTGCCTCTTTTGCGGTTCATTGAATCTATTTTATAACAGTGAATAACAGAAATCAATGAAACCTGTATGTAATCAACTCTATTTCTTTCAGCACATACCTTTATCGGACCAAGCAAACCGGAAAAAAATCCAAGGAGTCCTCTCGTTGCAACTGCCATCCAAAATGTCGTGCTGAGGCCAAACAGGGTATTGAATATAATCCTATATTTTGATGATATGGCTTGCATTATTTAATTAGCCTTAAAGGTTTCACATTTATATAAGAGAATATATATCCATATAAAGGATTTCTTTCTTACGTGGAAACAATGCTAATCATGATGACTGGTTTTCTCCCATACCGATCAGCTACAACTCCCCAGAAGACAGAAGTTAGAGTTCTTCCAAACATAAATGCAGCGCCTTCATTTAGGATATATGTTAAGGATGTTGAGAGATTCGTTGAAATTCGAATAATGAAACTTTCTTGCAGATAAAAACTACAATGGCAATGAAATTTGTGAATACTTACCCACAAACCCTGCATAAAAACCAATATCTTCTGCCCTTTTTGCAATATGAAGGTCTCTAACCTGCAGAAATTACAGTAGTGTTAGATTATGATATAGAGAAACTGAAAGAAAGGACTTGATAAGATATTGAGAATGAGATGATTAGTTTTGTATTTTGGTTAATTAATATAGTTAATTAGTTATAAATTAATGCTGTTGATTAATAATTTTGTATTATATAAATAGTCTCAAGGTATGTTTGGAGTAGCTACAACTTATTAAAAGGCTATTGCGCAGTAGCTACTGCGGAGAAGCTGAGAGTCTGTTTTTTGCAGTTTTGAAACAACTATGCTGCAGCTGTTTCTGAAAAAATAATATTTCTGTCAATGTACTATAGTGTTGTTTATAACATAATTGTTCATACTAACACATTTCATAATTGAAAACAATTANAAGAGCTGAGAGTCTGTTTTTTGCAGTTTTGAAACAGCTATGCTGCAGCTGTTTCTGAAGAAATGATATTACTGTCAATGTACTATAGTGTTGTTTATAACATAATTGTTCATACTAACACATTTCATAATTGAAAACAATTATCTAGTTTAAACGTTACAAAATAGAAACACACACCTCACAAAACCGTAACACGATAATCAAAATTAAAATAAATATTATTAAAATAATAATTAACAATATGATAACATTGTTTTTAAAATACACATTGCTTATGACATTAGATAAACCGTCCTCCAAGGAAACACTACGCCCGATCATTATCAACTGCTGATTCCTCCAATGCATCTGCCCAAATAAAGAAGTTATAACTTTCCTGTCTTCTTCTCGGATATCTGTAAAACTGTCACCCGTAATTATGTGGCTTTTGCGAAGTAAGCAGAGAGCATGGTAGCTCACATTCGCAGTACAATGCTCTGGAATTACCGAAAGACCTCGAGCTCATTTTTTCTGAAGGTTTAAAACAACNTTGTAAAACTGTCACCCGTAATTATGTGGCTTTTGCGAAGTAAGCAGAGAGCATGGTAGCCCACATTCGCAGTACAATGCTCTGGAATTACCGAAAGACCTCGAGCTCATTTTTTCTGAAGGTTTAAAACAACAAAGTAGCAATCCTTAGATACATTATTAGCGAAAGAAAATTTGATAGTTATCCAATGCAAGTTTTATTAGACTCCAAGATCTTAGAAAACATAGCATAAAACAACGAATCTGTCACTATAAAAAGACAAGCAGACCTTATAAAAAAAAAGATTCTTGGTTGACTTCATGCTGAGCCCGCATGTGTCACATATGCATATCAACAAAAAACGCCANATGATAGTTATCCAATGCAAGTTTTATTAGACTCCAAGGTCTTAGAAAACATAGCATAAAACAACGAATCTGTCACTATAAAAAGACAAGCAGACCTTATAAAAAAAAGATTCTTGGTTGACTTCATGCTGAGCCCGCATGTGTCACATATGCATATCAACAAAAAACGCCATTCAGAAGAGCCTAAAAAAACCATAGCACTGAAAAAAGAAGGAACTTGTTTGCTTTTATTGGATTTTTAGATGTGACGAGAACCAATAATGACATGTTTGTTATCCAGAAAAATCCTTAAGGTTGAATGTCTCATCATTAACCTTCAAAAAATAAAAAATAAACATGCAATAAATATTTATATAGCCTATTATATCCTATTATATCCACGGTGCCTGTTCTGCCATCCAAGTGGGGGATAATACATGCAAAAGAGCGATAAATAAAATTGAGATTCAAAATATAAATTATTGGACAAAACATTGATACATCAAACGATAAAAGTTTTCACCACCCATTGCAAATAAAGCAACAAAAAGAAAAAAATATCAAACGAAAAATCATTTCATTCAGCAACTAACGATGACGTCTGTAATCTGTTCTCTCAACTCCATCATTTCCCCATCACCTTCACCACCCCGGGTGCAACTCTCAGATAATTCAACTTCTGTTTGTGATAAAGAATGTCCTACACAATATTCAAATGTTTCAGTTTGGATATGTAAATGATATTCATCGACNACGGTTGCCTGTTCTGCCATCCAAGTGGGGGATAATACATGCAAAAGAGCGATAAATAAAATTGAGATTCAAAATATAAATTATTGGACAAAACATTGATACATCAAACGATAAAAGTTTTCACCACCCATGCAAATAAAGCAACAAAAAGAAAAATAATCAAACGAAAAATCATTTCATTCAGCAACTAACGATGGCGTCTGTAATGTGTTCTCTCAACTCTATCATTTCCCCATCACCTTCACCACCCCGGGTGCAACTCTCAGATAATTCAACTTTTGTTTGTGATAAAGAATGTCCTACACAATATTCAAATGTTTCAGTTTGGATATGTAAATGATATTCATNTTGTTATGTCCCAGGGTCATTGGTGCATGAGACCACCAGTTTTGAAATTTGGCTTATAATGAAAACAACCCTTTTTTTTTATCTTTTTCTTGACCCTTAGACGCTTTGTCCTACTAATGGATTCTACTTTATTTTGGTTTGGGCTAAGGGTCTTCGTTGGAGTCAATTGTTTATTC
>JXCR01146104.1:31108-48842 GCA_002079205.1 Phalaenopsis hybrid cultivar
GTCAGTCTTAAGAACTCTTTACGGGTTGGGTTCTCCAACAACTTCATAGAGAACTAATTTAATATGTCCTCATAAGTTTCTGAAGTTGCCTCTAGAATTCACATAACTTGTTGCATGGAAGTTGTTTGTGATGTCCCAAGGTCATTGGTGCATGAGACCACCAGTTGTGAAATTTGGCTTATAATGAAAACAACCCCTTTTTTTTATCTTTTTCTTGACCCTTAGACGCTTTGTCCTACTAATGGATTCTACTTTATTTTGGTTTGGGCTAAGGGTCTTCGTTGGAGTCAATTGTTAATTCTATATCCAAGTTCTCAGTTATGCTTTCAAACCCTCGATCACTAAAGGTTTATACATTGTTCCCCGTTGCCATGACCCCACCAAACATACGATTCAACTTCTCTTCCAGCTCGGGGTCAATACCACTAAATTTGAATTTTTTGGTGGCTCACACTATCGACAACATAAAGTGACATATATATGATGATATATTTCACGAAAAAAAATCATAATATGTAGGCTTGATTTATTTTCACCTCCACACCCACCATTCTTCTGAAGCATCAATTGTCCGCTTTATTGAATCTCAACCCAAGCCCATGGATTCTTGTTTCAATTCCTTCCAAAATTTTTAGTCTTTTTTTAATCGATCTCACCTATTTTTCAATTGCATCCTATCGTATTCTCTTCTCTTAGTTTTCTTGAACATTTTCATAATATTTTGTCAGCCATTCTTGATAAAATAGGTTGTGGGCCTATTTCTCAGTTTCATCTCCTTAAGATAGATATCGCAAAATATTTATTTGGCTTTCTTATCCCACTTAGCAGATGAATCGTGTTCTTTTGTCTTACAACCTATTTGGGGCCATTTATTTGGTGCAGTGCATTCTGAAAATGATGGATAGGTGTTTGGAAACCGCGGCGCGGTAGAGGTGCTTAAAAGGTTATGTTAAATGCAGGTCACGGGTTCGACCCTGCGGCCTGCATTTCTTCGCGAACCTATTACTCTATGTCCCTTTCGGTGCTCCCCTCTCACTGCTGCCTTCTCTCTCGTGTTTCTTCTACCCTAGGTCACACCTTTCTTGATCGCTTCTCTCTCGCACCACTCTTCAACGACAACGAGTTGCCTTTCTTCTTTCCCTCTTCCCTCTAACCTCTATTGGCAACGGGTTGCATCGCTCCTTTCCCTATTCCCTCTGATCTCTAACTCTCTGTCTGTTTACTGTGCTCTCCGTCCTTCTATGATATCACCTATTTTTTTCGATGGAATGAATTTTTCTTTGAGATTTTTGGCTTTCTCATTTGTAGTTTAAAGTGAGAATTTGGATTTTGCAATTTGTGGATTTCTCTTTATGATTTGGAATTTGGGTTTTGTGATTTTGTGCCTTTATGTGATATGGAATGAGGTTTTATCTTTATGTTTGATGTTTGATTGTGAATTTGCAAAATGGTTGAAAGGAATGTTTGATTTTTTGATAACAATGTTTCGGGTGCTTTTTATGTAGTAATCTCAAATGAAAAATATAGGATGAGGGGTTTTTATTTATACCTTTAATGTTTGAGTGAGAATTTGAGCAATGACTTAAAAAGAGTGTTTGAGTTGTTGATAGCAATGTTTCGGGTGGTCTGTATGTGATTGTATCAAATGATAAAATTGGGATGACTTTATCTTTACCTTTGATGTTTGAAAGAGAATTTGAANTCTCGTCGTGACGAGTTTAAGTTTTCTAATATGTTAAGTTATGATGTCAAATCAAATGTTCCCTAAGGTTATAGTTATTTAGATATTATGAGGAATGTTAAAGTGATTAGAGCGATACCAATTAGGATCCCATAGTTCTCTCGTTCCGACACCACTATTTTCTTTCGGATTCACTTAGTTCAAATTAATTTACTAAACTCAACTTAATGAGTTCCATACTTTCATTTAGATCATGAGAAATCTCGTTAGCAACAGTATGTTACCTCCTCCGATTCCCGATCATCCGATAGAAACGTTTTAATTTAGTTGCACTTTTTGTTTTGTTTTATTTATGATTAAATTTTGAGTTGTCTTATATTTTAAATGTTGTGGCGGTGAATTTTATCTTGTTTGATTTTAGTTTTNCCTCGTCGTGACGAGTTTAAGTTTTCTAATATGTCAAGTTATGATGTCAAATCAAATGTTTCCTAAGGTTATAGTTATTTAGATATTATGGGGAATGTTAAACACCAGTTAGGATCCCATAGTTCTCTCGTTTCGACATCACTATTTTCTTTCAGATTCACTTAGTTCAAATTAATTTACTAAACTCAACTTAATGAGTTCCATACTTTCATTTAGATCATGAGAAATCTCGTTAGCAACAGTATGTTACCTCCTCCGAGGGATTCCCGATCATCCGATAGAAACGTTTTAATTTAGTTGCACTTTTTGTTTTATTTTATTTATGATTAAATTTTGAGTTGTCTTATATTTTAAATGTTGTGACGGTGAATTTTATCTTGTTTGATTTTAGTTTTGATTTCAGTTTCAGTTATATGACTATCTTAAAAGTTTCAGTTTTGAAATGCAGGGTAACATTATTATTTAACATGCAAGTTTATAAGCACGAAAAGTACAGTAAAGAAGGTGCAGAAAAAAGAAGATACTGTAAACTATAAAAGCTTACATGTCGAGTCTTCTCGTTCCTCCACCTGAAATTTTAGTATATATTGCAGTAAACATTTATAATTTGCAGGAAAGTAAAGCCTATAGATAGGTTCGTCACAGGCCTGCCGAATTCTATGTCATAACTTGGTGGGTCATATTCATTTAAATGCATAGATAATTTCTCAAGCAAGACATAATGAGTNGAGGCATGTCGATTTCTATGTCATAACTTGGTGGGTCATATTCATTTAAATGCATAGATAATTTCTCAAGCAAGACATAATGAGTTTAATCACGCTTCAAGATATCCAAAAGAGTATGAGAAAGGTTGAGGGACCAGGTTCCGGGCGTCTCACTATCCTTTGAAAAGTCCTGAGTTTTTCAAACTCATTATGTTGCTTAATAACTCATTTTTAGCATATGAACTGANTACTTCAAGATATCCAAAAGAGTATGAGAAAGGTCGAGGGACCAGGCTCCGGGCGTCTCACAATCCTTTGAAAAGTCCTGAGTTTTTCAAACTCATTATGTTGCTTAATAACTCATTTTTAGCATATGAACTGATGTTCTAGCCAACCCTAAAGATGAGGTAATTATCATTTGATATTTTATTTATAAATTAAGTGGGTGAAAGTCTTTAGGGGGCAAATTGACTTAATTAAGAAGCTTAACTAGTTTGATTTTTGAAGAACAGACTTGTAGTTTTGTGAAAGGTTTTAACTTAATTATAGATTATTTTCTAAAATTTATTAGACAAAATTTGATCAAGCATAGTTCAGTACTAAATCCTTAGAACTTAATTGGTAGATTTGCAGTTTTAAGAAAAAGACTTTAAATGTTTATATTNAATTTTACAATTTTTATGATTTTTAATTAATTTTTTAATGATTTAAATGCTAAAAAATAGCTAAAAAATGAAGTATTTATTTTAATTCTAATTTAATTTTTCTTAGATTTCTCTGGTCATAAGGAGTTCCCAAAATCAATTTCGTGATTTTTTAGTTATATTTTAATTATTATAATTATTTTAAAGTAAAAAATGCATTCACTTAATTCATTTGAGTGATCAAATTAACTTCAATTGACTTGAAATTTTTATGGGGAGCTCCTCTGTCATTAAATCATAGTAGAGATGATTTTTATATCATTTACATTTATAATTATTGTTAATTAATTTTATTCAATTTTTAGGGGTTAGTGACTATTAGGGTTGTTTTTAACGAATTAAATCAAGTTTATATTTTTCCTATGGTCCTCTGACCACAGTGAACTTACCAAAATAAGTTTTGTATTGTTTATGAGTATTTTAGTTTTTATAATTATTCACCAAAATAGAGATCATTAACTTAAAAATTAGAGATCTCTGTCTAGAGATCTCCCCTGACCTTGGAAAAATCAGGAAATTAGAAAAAATATTTTAATTAGTTTCAAATGATCAACAAGTCAAATGTGATATTTTAGTGTGTTTTTACAATTTTACAATTTTTATGATTTTTAATTAATTTTTTAATGATTTAAATGCTAAAAAATAGCTAAAAAATGAAGTATTTATTTTAATTCTAATTTAATTTTTCTTAGATTTCTCTGGTCATAAGGAGTTCCCAAAATCAATTTCGTGATTTTTTAGTTATATTTTAATTATTATAATTATTTTAAAGTAAAAAATGCATTCACTTAATTCATTTGAGTGATCAAATTAACTTCAATTGACTTGAAATTTTTATGGGGAGCTCCTCTGTCATTAAATCATAGTAGAGATGATTTTTATATCATTTACATTTATAATTATTGTTAATTAATTTTATTCAATTTTTAGGGGTTAGTGACTATTAGGGTTGTTTTTAACGAATTAAATCAAGTTTATATTTTTCCTATGGTCCTCTGACCACAGTGAACTTACCAAAATAAGTTTTGTATTGTTTATGAGTATTTTAGTTTTTATAATTATTCACCAAAATAGAGATCATTAACTTAAAAATTAGAGATCTCTGTCTAGAGATCTCCCCTGACCTTGGAAAAATCAGGAAATTAGAAAAAATATTTTAATTAGTTTCAAATGATCAACAAGTCAAATGTGATATTTTAGTGTGTTTTTACAATTTTACAATTTTTATGATTTTTAATTAATTTTTTAATGATTTAAATGCTAAAAAATAGCTAAAAAATGAAGTATTTATTTTAATTCTAATTTAATTTTTCTTAGATTTCTCTGGTCATAAGGAGTTCCCAAAATCAATTTCGTGATTTTTTAGTTATATTTTAATTATTATAATTATTTTAAAGTAAAAAATGCATTCACTTAATTCATTTGAGTGATCAAATTAACTTCAATTGACTTGAAATTTTTATGGGGAGCTCCTCTGTCATTAAATCATAGTAGAGATGATTTTTATATCATTTACATTTATAATTATTGTTAATTAATTTTATTCAATTTTTAGGGGTTAGTGACTATTAGGGTTGTTTTTAACGAATTAAATCAAGTTTATATTTTTCCTATGGTCCTCTGACCACAGTGAACTTACCAAAATAAGTTTTGTATTGTTTATGAGTATTTTAGTTTTTATAATTATTCACCAAAATAGAGATCATTAACTTAAAAATTAGAGATCTCTGTCTAGAGATCTCCCCTGACCTTGGAAAAATCAGGAAATTAGAAAAAATATTTTAATTAGTTTCAAATGATCAACAAGTCAAATGTGATATTTTAGTGTGTTTTTACAATTTTACAATTTTTATGATTTTTAATTAATTTTTTAATGATTTAAATGCTAAAAAATAGCTCAAAAATGAAGTATTTATTTTAATTCTAATTTAATTTTTCTTAGATTTCTCTGGTCATAAGGAGTTCCCAAAATCAATTTCGTGATTTTTTAGTTATATTTTAATTATTATAATTATTTTAAAGTAAAAAATGCATTCACTTAATTCATTTGAGTGATCAAATTAACTTCAATTGACTTGAAATTTTTATGGGGAGCTCCTCTGTCATTAAATCATAGTAGAGATGATTTTTATATCATTTACATTTATAATTATTGTTAATTAATTTTAATCAATTTTTAGGGGTTAGTGACTATTAGGGTTGTTTTTAACGAATTAAATCAAGTTTATATTTTTCCTATGGTCCTCTGACCACAGTGAACTTACCAAAATAAGTTTTGTTTTGTTTATGAGTATTTTAATTTTTATAATTATTCACCAAAATAGAGATCATTAACTTAAAAATTAGAGATTTCTGTCTAGAGATCTCCCCTGACCTTGGAAAAATCAGGGAAGTTCCCTCATGACAGAGAGAATCAAAGCCCCAAAAGCCATATCATTGTGAAATGTCTATTCAAATGAAGAATCCAAATAAGGAAAACACCATTTAATTAATTAAAAATCATACATACATAAAAAAAACATGAAACCATTTCCACATTGTTCTCCTCTGTTCATTGAACAAGAGTGTATTTTTATTTTATTTTTGTGATTTTTCTATATCAAGATATGTATTTTTGAAATTCTGCATTTAAATACATAAGAAAAATCCCTATTTTTATACTTAAGTGACCCGACGCCATCTCAACCTCGGCATCTCCGAGCTTTCCACGCGGCGTCTTCTGGTTCGACACCGCTAGACACCTCAGCGCTGACTTGGCCCGCAGTTCATGTTCCACTCCTTCGTCCGACTTCATCACGACCGTCCGTCCGATACACGCGGAAACGGAAGACATCCGTTCATCGTCCCCAAATCTCTAGCCCAAGAACCGTCCAACTTTAAACCTTAATATCTCTCTCGATACTTAACTAAATTAAGTGTGGTTTGTTCCTATAGACTCATCTTGACTAGGAGAACATATTCATACGGTTGATCAAGTATATAAGCATGTAGAATTAAATGAAGCTCGGTTTGAAGGGAGAGTTTAATATCTTTGCCCAAGAGATGTGACCTCAATTAGGTGTTTCCAAAAGCTTGCCTTGAGTCCAAAGAGCTCCTAGATGAAGCCTCAAACTGTGATAAAATGCCTAGGTATGAAATCGACCAAGACCGATTTGGGGTGTTGATCAAAGTCCACCCAAGGGTAGTCTGGTGATGGGGCTTCTATGGGAGATCTTATTCTCTCACTCAGGAGACGGTGTGAGTGCAATGAATTTGGGTTTGGTGGAGTCTAAAGGGATGTTATGTTTCGGGCTTGATTTTGAGCTCCAAAATTGAGCTCAAGCAATGGATTTAAGGGCTTGAGGATGGTTGGATTGAACTTAGTGGGTCTTGAAGAAGCTCTGGGAATTTCAAGCTCTCCCCCCTTGGCCGTGAAGGGTGAGTTTAAATAGAGGGGGGAGGAGAGGCCACCATGGCTGGCCAGTGGGTGCCATAAGTTGCTTAGGTGGAGAGGAGAAAGAGACAACAATCTAATTGGAATGTGCCAACTTGTTTGGGTTCAATTTTGGATTTTAGCAAAGGGGAAGCTTTTGGATTTGGGTTTTGCGGCAGCCTAGGCGGCCTGCCGGCTAGGCTCAAGTCACCATCCCGGCCGGCTAGGCTCAAGTCACCATCCCACTGAGGATGGTCAGTGGTGGGCAAATGTGAAGTCAATTGGGTTTGTTCATGGGTAGACGTGATTAATTCAAGTGGAAAGGGCTTTGGGCTAGGCTGGGTCAAACTTGGGTTTAGCCTCATGAAAATGGCTAGGGTGACTTCCCATGGTTGACCAATGTCAGGTGGCTCAGCTGATNGTTGGGTTCAATTTTGGATTTTAGCAAAGGGGAAGCTTTTGGATTTGGGTTTTGCGGCAGCCCAGGTGGCCTGCCGGCTAGGCTCAAGTCACCATCCCACTGAGGATGGTCAGTGGTGGGCAAATGTGAAGCCAATTGGGTTTGTGCATGGGTAGACGTGATTAATTCAAGTGGAAAGGGCTTTGGGCTAGGCTGGGTCAAGCTTGGGTTTAGCCTCATGAAAATGGCTAGGGTGACTTCCCATGGTTGACCAATGTCAGGTGGCTCAACTGATATAGTGTGGAGAGGTTTCCATTCAAAGGATTTGGTTGGGCTAAGCATGGGTTTAAGTGTGTCATTAAAATGGTTAAAACCTTTTTAAGGAGGCTTGAAAGTGGCTTGACCTCTTGTCATTAATTGTTTGATGATGTGACAAGGCTCACATAGCTTGCTTATGGCTTGGGAATGACTTCATAGCTTCCCTTGGCTTGGTCAATTTTTATGAAAAGGGATTTTTGGATTTATGGAATATTTTTGTAGAGTTTGTCATGAGGTTTCATTTGGAATGATTTTGGCATGAATTGGAAACTTAGGAAATGATATTTGATTAAATGGATGATGAGGAGAAATTTATCATGTGGGCTTTGGGTAAATTTTGGGCTTTTGAAATTAGATGTAGTGGTCTTGGGCTTTTAAAATTAGGGGCGAGTTTGGGCTAAAATTTGGGTCAATTAAATGTTGAATTTGGTGTAAGGAGATGTCATGAAGAATTTAGGAAGGATTCAAATTGGTTTTGAATTGAATTAGAAGACCAATTTCGTGGATTTAGATATATAGTCAAAATTGAGGCTTTTTTATTTGGGTAAAATTGGGCTTTCAATTGTATCAAATTGAGCTTGTGTTTGGTTTCAATTGGTATTAGGAACGTTGAATTTTGGTTTGGAATTGAAATTGGGCAAGATTGGGGTCAATTGGGCCAAGATTGAGGCTAATTGGGGCTAATTTGGGAAAATTAGGTCTTTAAGAGCAAATTGAGGCTTTTAGTCAAATTGCTTCAATGTGATGGTTAAAAAATTGAAATTGAGAATTCTTTGGGATGATTTTGAAATTTTTGAGAATTTTTGGTNGAAATTAGGTCTTTAAGAGCAAATTGAGGCTTTTAGTCAAATTGGGTCAATGTGATGGTTAAAAAATTGAAATTGAGAATTCTTTGGGATGATTTTGAAATTTTTGAGAATTTTTGGTCATGAGCGGAATTTTGTTTATTTTGGCAATTTTGGGAATTTGGTGATTTTTGGTGAATTTAGGTAGTTGTGAGTGATTTGAAATGACTTTTGAACGAATTTGAGTATTTTGGGTAATTTTTGGAATTTTGGCAAAAATTAGAAATGTAGGAATATTTTGGTCATTTGGTGATTTTGGGCTAAGATGGGCAAGTAAGCCATGTCAAACAAATACGAGCCATATAAGGACTCATTTTGGATGCTCAATATGTGGTCCTAACCTTCTTANGGGAATTTTGTTTATTTTGGCAATTTTGGGGTATTTTGGGAATTTGGTGATTTTTAGTGAATTTAGGTAGTTGTGAGTGATTTGAAATGACTTTTGAACAAATTTGGGTATTTTGGGTAATTTTTGGAATTTTGGCAAAAATTAGGAATGTAGGAGTATTTTGGTCATTTGGTGATTTTGGGCTAAGATGGGCAAGTAGCCATGTCAAACAAATACGAGCCATATAAGGACTCATTTTGGATGCTCAATATGTGGTCCTAACCTTCTTANTTTAATCATTATCATGAATCATACACAATTTATTGGGGTTTAAAATTAGTGAGTCATAATTTTCCAAAATCAAACCCCTCACCTTAATCTTCCCCTCTTTAAATATTCTTCTGAATTCCATTAATTTAAAAAAATTACACATTTACCCTTTGTAAGACCAAAATAAGATTGGTTGCTATCACTTAACCAAAATGAGATTGGTTGCTACCACTTATCCCTTTTATGTTTCAATCATCAAGGCATATTATTTAAAATTATTTATTACTTATTTACCATTTGATTAATTCTAGAATTTAATTAAGGCTTAAATTCCAAAATTATCCTTTTGCCCCTAAGGCCTTAACACCTCATAATTCATTAAATAAAACTCAAATGACTTGAAGATTTTATGTTACCCCACTCATGAGTTAATTAAAACATCAGAGGAAAAAATGTGATTTTTCTGAATTTATTTAATATTATAATTTTAATGCAAAAATAAGGATTTTTAATGAAAATTTAATAACTCAACCAAAACAAATCCTCTATCCTTAAGAAAATTATTGGAGGTTCACCTAGGTTAGATGACCAATTAGACCAATTCTCATGATTTTTAAAGGTTTAATTTAGTTATTAAAATTATTTATTTGTTTTGTGTATTAATTAAATATAAAATATTATTGAATTAGAAAATTAAATTTTATATTTTTCTTAATTCTCCGTGAGTTCAGGGAACCCAAAGAAACAAATTTCATATTTTTGTGATTTATATTTTAATTATTAGAATTATTTTAATGAAAAATTAAAGAAAATTCATTTTAAGCCTTTAAAAATTAACATTTTGACTTAGAAAATTAGAAAAAATATTTTAATTAGTTTCAAATGATCAACAAGTCAAATGTGATATTTTAGTGTGTTTTTACAATTTTACAATTTTTATGATTTTTAATTAATTTTTTAATGATTTAAATGCTAAAAAATAGCTCAAAAATGAAGTATTTATTTTAATTCTAATTTAATTTTTCTTAGATTTCTCTGGTCATAAGGAGTTCCCAAAATCAATTTCGTGATTTTTTAGTTATATTTTAATTATTATAATTATTTTAAAGTAAAAAATGCATTCACTTAATTCATTTGAGTGATCAAATTAACTTCAATTGACTTGAAATTTTTATGGGGAGCTCCTCTGTCATTAAATCATAGTAGAGATGATTTTTATATCATTTACATTTATAATTATTGTTAATTAATTTTATTCAATTTTTAGGGGTTAGTGACTATTAGGGTTGTTTTTAACGAATTAAATCAAGTTTATATTTTTCCTATGGTCCTCTGACCACAGTGAACTTACCAAAATAAGTTTTGTATTGTTTATGAGTATTTTAGTTTTTATAATTATTCACCAAAATAGAGATCATTAACTTAAAAATTAGAGATCTCTGTCTAGAGATCTCCCCTGACCTTGGAAAAATCAGGAAAGTTCCCTCATGACAGAGAGAATCAAAGCCCCAAAAGCCATATCATTGTGAAATGTCTATTCAAATGAAGAATCCAAATAAGGAAAACACCATTTAATTAATTAAAAATCATACATACATAAAAAAAACATGAAACAATTTCCACATTGTTCTCCTCTATTCATTGAACAAGAGTGTATTTTTATTTTATTTTGTGATTTTTCTATATCAAGATATGTATTTTTGAAATTCTGCATTTAAATACATAAGAAAAATCCCTATTTTTATACTTAAGTGACGCGATGCCATCTCAACCTCGGCATCTCCGAGCTTTCCACGCGGCGTCTTCTAGTTCGGCACCGCTAGACACCTCAGCGCTGACTTGGCCCGTGGTTCATGTTCCACTCCTTCGTCCGACTTCATCACGACCGTTCGTCCGATACACGCGGAAACGGAAGACATCCGTTCATCGTCCCCAAATCTCTAGCCCAAGAATCGTCCAACTTTAAACCTTAATATCTCTCTCGATACTTAACTAAATTAAGTGTGGTTTGTTCCTATAGACTCATCTTGACTAGGAGAGCATATTCACACGGTTGATCAAGTATATAAGCATGTAGAATTAAATGAAGCTCGGTTTGAAGGGAGAGTTTAATATCTTTGCCCAAGAGATGTGACCTCAATTAGGTGTTTCCAAAAGCTTGCCTTGAGTCCAAAGAGCTCCTAGATGAAGCCTCAAACTGTGATGAAATGCCTAGGTATGAAATCGACCAAGACCGATTTGGGGTGTTGATCAAAGTCCACCCAAGGGTAGTCTGGTGATGGGGCTTCTATGGGAGATCTTATTCTCTCACTCAGGAGACGGTGTGAGTGCAATGAATTTGGGTTTGGTGGAGTCTAAAGGGATGTTATGTTTCGGGCTTGATTTTGAGCTCCAAAATTGAGCTCAAGCAATGGATTTAAGGGCTTGAGGATGGTTGGATTGAACTTAGTGGGTCTTGAAGAAGCTCTGGGAATTTCAAGCTCTCCCCCCTTGGCCGTGAAGGGTGAGTTTAAATAGAGGGGGGAGGAGAGGCCACCATGGCTGGCCAGTGGGTGCCATAAGTTGCTTAGGTGGAGAGGAGAAAGAGACAACAATCTAATTGGAATGTGCCAACTTGTTTGGGTTCAATTTTGGATTTTAGCAAAGGGGAAGCTTTTGGATTTGGGTTTTGCGGCAGCCTAGGCGGCCTGCCGGCTAGGCTCAAGTCACCATCCCGGCCGGCTAGGCTCAAGTCACCATCCCACTGAGGATGGTCAGTGGTGGGCAAATGTGAAGCCAATTGGGTTTGTGCATGGGTAGACGTGATTAATTCAAGTGGAAAGGGCTTTGGGCTAGGCTGGGTCAAGCTTGGGTTTAGCCTCATGAAAATGGCTAGGGTGACTTCCCATGGTTGACCAATGTCAGGTGGCTCAACTGATATAGTGTGGAGAGGTTTCCATTCAAAGGATTTGGTTGGGCTAAGCATGGGTTTAAGTGTGTCATTAAAATGGTTAAAACCTTTTTAAGGAGGCTTGAAAGTGGCTTGACCTCTTGTCATTAATTGTTTGATGATGTGACAAGGCTCACATAGCTTGCTTATGGCTTGGGAATGACTTCATAGCTTCCCTTGGCTTGGTCAATTTTTATGAAAAGGGATTTTTGGATTTATGGAATATTTTTGTAGAGTTTGTCATGAGGTTTCATTTGGAATGATTTTGGCATGAATTGGAAACTTAGGAAATGATATTTGATTAAATGGATGATGAGGAGAAATTTATCATGTGGGCTTTGGGTAAATTTTGGGCTTTTGAAATTAGATGTAGTGGTCTTGGGCTTTTAAAATTAGGGGCGAGTTTGGGCTAAAATTTGGGTCAATTAAATGTTGAATTTGGTGTAAGGAGATGTCATGAAGAATTTAGGAAGGATTCAAATTGGTTTTGAATTGAATTAGAAGACCAATTTCGTGGATTTAGATATATAGTCAAAATTGAGGCTTTTTTATTTGGGTAAAATTGGGCTTTCAATTGTATCAAATTGAGCTTGTGTTTGGTTTCAATTGGTATTAGGAACGTTGAATTTTGGTTTGGAATTGAAATTGGGCAAGATTGGGGTCAATTGGGCCAAGATTGAGGCTAATTGGGGCTAATTTGGGGAAATTAGGTCTTTAAGAGCAAATTGAGGCTTTTAGTCAAATTGGGTCAATGTGATGGTTAAAAAATTGAAATTGAGAATTCTTTGGGATGATTTTGAAATTTTTGAGAATTTTTGGTCATGAGGGGAATTTTGTTTATTTTGGCAATTTTGGGGTATTTTGGGAATTTGGTGATTTTTAGTGAATTTAGGTAGTTGTGAGTGATTTGAAATGACTTTTGAACAAATTTGGGTATTTTGGGTAATTTTTGGAATTTTGGCAAAAATTAGGAATGTAGGAGTATTTTGGTCATTTGGTGATTTTGGGCTAAGATGGGCAAGTAGCCATGTCAAACAAATACGAGCCATATAAGGACTCATTTTGGATGCTCAATATGTGGTCCTAACCTTCTTAGCCAAGGGCTAGGGGTTTGGGTCCATCCATATGAGCTTTCTAAAAGGAGTCAGGAGACCAAATTAAGTGCAAGTGGTCTTAGGGTTTGGGGTGTAAGCTAGCCTAACCAAGACCAGACCACCTAGGGTTAGTCCTAAGGCTTGACCATCCTATGGGGACTCTCCTTGAGCTCCATCATATTGACCCCACCTACTAAGTGCTAGAGGTTAAGATCAATATGTGGAGTTTCAAGTTGAGCAAAGAAGAGTGTAGAATTTCTAATGTTGAGGGTTCCTTTTTTAGTTCTCTATGAATAGTAAATAGAAAAGTTATATGGCTAGACCCTAGGCTATTAAAGAGTAAAAGCTAGACCTCAACCAAAAATGAGGTCAACAATGATGTGTTATGAATATGTTGGTGGCTTGATGTGTTGGTGTGTGGAGGTATTTGTGTGTGGCGGTGGTGGCAATGATGATGTGTAGGTGGTGTAGTGTTGTGAGACATTGGTGATGATATTGTGGCTTTTTTATTTTTCTTTGGGTTGCGATATTGTGACATTCTTATTTATGTTGATTTGTTTTTTTCATGCTAATAATATAATGACTATGACAAAAGTGGTTAGTTTATCGGTAATGTGGGATAAAAAGACTAAACTAATATTTTGCGACTTTTGCCTTAAGAAGGTCGAACTGGGTAATAGGCAGACAATCTATTTCAATAAGGCTGNGTGACAAAAGTGGTTAGTTTATCGGTAATGTGGGATAAAAAGACTAAATTAATATTTTGCGACTTTTGCCTTAAGAAGGTCGAACTGGGTAATAGGCAGACAATCTATTTCAATAAGGCTGACAAAATATTATTAGAAAATTCAAGGAAAGTATGGACATAAATGCAGTTAAAAAACAAGTGGGATCGGCTAAAGAAAAATTGAAAAATCTGGAAGGAATTAAAACAAGGATGAATGAGCTTGGGGTGGTATCCGGTAAAACAAATAATTGATGCTCCGAGGAGTGGTGAGAAGAGAGACTGACTGTGAGTATTTTTAAAATGTCTTTTGTTTTGGTCAATTTTAAAATTATTTTCAAATCNAGACAGAAATGCAGTTAAAAAACAAGTGGGATCGGCTAAAGAAGAATTGAAAAATCTGGAAGGAATTAAAACAATGATGAATGAGCTTGGGGTGGTATCCGGTAAAACAAATAATTGATGCTCCGAGGAGTGGTAAGAAGAGAGACTGACTGTGAGTATTTTTAAAATGTCTTTTGTTTTGGTCAATTTTAAAATTATTTTCAAATCCAATATATTATATGAATTTGTAAGTGGTGTATGCTGTGAAAAAATTTAAATACGGTGGAATTGATCATAAGTTGGAGGACAAGTTGGATTGTATGTTTGGAGGGATCATTGCAACAGACAATAATACATCTGACCCCAGTGAGGCGGGGTTTGGTGCATCCCCGAAAATTTGGGAGCTGATAAAACAGGTGATTCCAATGAAGACCCCAGCTTGAACCTCCATGAAATTTAGTCCACGAACTGATAAAAGCATCCTCGGGTTGAAAAAAAAAAGGAGCTTCTTTACTTGGAAATCAAATCTCACAGTTGGTGGCTCCTTGCACCAATTACCTCGGCTCATCATAAACAACTTCTATCCATAAGGTTATGCGAATTCTAAAGACAACTCNGAAGCATCCTCGGGTTGAAAAAAAAAGGAGCTTCTTTACTTGGAAATCAAATCTCACACTTGGTGGCTTCTTGCACCAATTACCTCGGCTCATCATAAACAACTTCTATCCATAAGGTTATGCGAATTCTAAAGACAACTCNTGCACCCCATACGCCTTTGACTTGAATTGACTCGCCCGCCGGCAAACTCATCCGGACGATCCCGGATGACGAAACGGACCGCGCCGACGCGTCTGGAACGTCGATTTTAGCTAGGAAGGACACCCATATTGCTGTGGTTCCACACTTGCGCGAACTACACGAAAATCGATGCACGTTTCTTCTAAATCAGCGGGGCAAGGGTTTGGGTTCAGCCCGGGCTCAATTCGAGCTCGACACAGGCTGAACGCAAGCCAGGACTATTTCAAATTTCAAATTTTTAAAATTTAAATTTTACCTCCAAATTTCATCTTAATTAGATTTAATTAGGAGTTAATATTTACTTAATATAACTGCCCCTATATGGAAGGAATTTAATAGCCCGCTCCATGCACCTGTAACGGCATTAGAGANTTCGCGTTCGAAACTCTCGCTGCTCATCTTCTCTCGCTCGAAATTCCCTGCTGCTCCATCTCCCTCGTTCAGCCTACCTCGCCTCTCCCTTTCCCATTCGCCTGTTCTCGCGCTCGAGACTCCCGCTGCTCATCTCCCTCGCTCGACTCCCCTCAACAATCGAAGCACGTCTGCTTTGCCCGAGTCCCTGCTCGATCCCGCTCACGTTCTCGCTGAATCCCGAACTCCTCTCCTCCGCTCGCTCTCATTCGACGCCCGTGTCTTCCTCGCAGAGGATTCCAGANGCTTGATTTACTTTTATTATAACTCGTGCATAAAACTCTCCTATTGCATGACATCCTTCTATGTTGGCGAAAAATGGGGTGGAGAGTTGTTTGCGGGTCACTCAACGAGATTTAACAGTATGTTNTCTTGATTTACTTTTATTATAACTCGTACATAAAACTCTCCTATTGCATGATATCCTTCTATGTTGGCGAAAAATGGGGTGGAGAGTTGTTTGCGGGTCACTCAACGAGATTTAACAGTATGTTTTGCATGACACAGACGTTATTCACTGATATGTTGGAGGAACAACATGAAAATCATGTAGAATGGATCAATGTGAGGAGCTATGGAGCAATCTCAACACTTTTCCTAAACGATTTGCATATACTTCTTAGTAGGGTTGAAAGCACTAGTCATTTTTTCTTCATAAGTCATAAAACCAATAAATCCTACATTCAAACGGACCCCTACGAAGATTTCACACAATGAGCGGTATATGTCATACTTTAAGGTAATTTCTCATATTTATTACATTCAGTTTTCATACAAATATCATAATTACGTAACTGTTCGTTATCTTTCTAGAATTGTTCGGAGCAATCGATGGAACNCTGCATGACACAGACGTTATTCACTGATATGTTGGAGGAACAAAATGAAAATCATGTAGAATGAATCAATGTGAGGAGCTATGGAGCAATCTCAACACTTTTCCTAAACGATTTGCATATACTTCTTAGTAGGGTTGAATGCACTAGTCATTTTTTCTTCATAAGTCATAAAACCAACAAATCCTACATTCAAACGGACCCCTACGAAGATTTCACACGATGAGCGGTATATGTCATACTTTAAGGTAATTGCTCATATTTATTACATTCAATTTTCATACAAATATCATAATTACGTAACTGTTCGTTATCTTTCTAGAATTGTTCGGAGCAATCGATGAAACACACGTTGATGCACGTATTCTAAAAAATGGGAAGATTGCATTCATTGACATTTGTGGGTCCCAAATGCATAATGTCATGGCGGTATGCGACTTCAACATGTGCTTCACTTTTGTCATTGCCGGTTGGGAGGGCGGTGCGCATGACAATTAAATTTTCAAATATGCAACTTACCACAGGTTCGTTTGAGACTGAGCTACTCTCTTAATTCTTTTTTTTTCAACACTAATTATTTGATTTACATCAGATAAAATACTATTTGGTCGATGTTGGGTATCTATTGTAGTGATGGTATCTTAAGTCCTGTCCCGANCCCACAGGTTCGTTTGAGACTGAGCTACTCTCTTAATTCTTTTTTTTTCAACACTAATTATTTAATTCACATCAGATAAAATACTATTTGGTCGATGTTGGGTATCTATTGTAGTGATGGTATCTTAAGTCCTGTCCCGATACGAGATACCACATACCTGATTTTGAGCGAGCCATCAATGTCACACGGGGAAAGAAAAAAATATTCAACAAAAGATATTCCTCCTTACACGGTGTCATTGAGAAGACTTTTGGTGTTTAGAAGAAGAAATATGTTAAATTTTGTGATGTCATCTTACTCGTTTCCCAAACAAGTACAAATTGTGATTGTCATAATTACTCTCCATAATTATGTTCCACGACNTCATCAATGTCACACGGGGAAAGAAAAAAATATTCAACAAAAGATATTCCTTCTTACACGGTGTCATTGAGAGGACTCTTGGTGTTTAGAAGAAGAAATATGTTAAATTTTGTGATGACATCTTACTCGTTTCCCAAACAAGTACAAATTGTGATTGTCATAATTACTCTCCATAATTATGTTCCACGACATCATTCCCGTAATGACATCGACTTTCGTAGGGCAGACGAGGATCATACATATGTTTTTGCTGAGACATATGAGTACTGTTTTTGACAGACTTTGTCATAGGCCGAAAATGTTGTTCCCGAGACCTACACTTAAGATGAGGAAGGTGTAAGCAAAATGATAGAGTTGAAGGAACAAATTACGGATGTGATAGTTGGAGGGTGATTGAAGGAAATGTTAGTTTTTTATTTTTTTAGTTATAATGGTTGTTGAAGAAATTTACTGTTTATAATATCAGTATTTTATGTATTTCATGTTTATTTTTGTTCCTTATGCAT
>JXCR01146104.1:65085-76033 GCA_002079205.1 Phalaenopsis hybrid cultivar
CAGTTAAACTTAATACACTCAATAATGGTCAAATTCTTTTTTAACAGAAAGGCTTAGGGTTTCTTAGGGATGNATTAAATTAAATCTCAAAAATTATTTTCATATACCATATTTTCATAATTAATCAATCGAAAAAGTTGACCGACACAGTTAAACTTAATACACTCAATAATGGTCAAATTCTTTTTTAACAGAAAGGCTTAGGGTTTCTTAGGGATGACTTTTATTTTTTTATTTTTGTTTTTTGTTTTGTTATTATTTTAAAAATATATTTGTTTAATGCCTTGTTTGCATATTTTTATCTTTTTATTTTAACAAAATAATTTATTTTTAAAAACACACTCAAGACAACTAAAAGTTATTTTAAGTGTTATTAAAAACAACTAATCATGTTATAACATACTAAACATATTTTATTTTAATTAAGCATAAAAAAAAATCAAAAAACAAAAAAGGATCCCAAAGCCCTCTTAAACTTTTAAGCAAGACCAACCACTGGTTGNATCAAAAAACAAAAAAGGATCCCAAAGCCCTCTTAAACTTTTAAGCAAGACCAACCACTGGTTGTTTCTATATTAAAATATTTTCAGTTATCCGATATATGGGACTAACACTTGCAATGGCACTTCACTACTGTAGTTGTTGACAGCAGGGCGTCAATCGATGCATGCGCACATTAGATCTTCAACCAAGCATCAACACATAATAACAAAGATGCAAATACTATTCAAATTCTCATTTTACATTCAGTGTCAATGTTAAAAATTAGAATTTTGAAGTCCTTTAGAAAGGTTTCACTATGCAATTATCTCATTCAGTTGAAATGAGTGGCTTTCAATGAATAAGACTGACACCATTTTTACTGATCTCTCCCACCTGCTGATAAAATTACCCACAGCCCGGATTAGCATATATGTTCTCAACATTTGGAAAACCACAATCCTGAAAAGAAGACTTCTTTTGAGATGTTGGATGGTGAGATATGTAAATACAAAGAAAAACATTCAAAAAACACCAAAAAGGCATATATAAAAGGCAAGATAATCATCGTAAANATAGTAACACACATTTTAGCATCATGAAATGAAGTAGGGGCGGAACTAACATGAATTTTTAGAATGTGCAAGATCATAAAATGTCAACTTTTTTTACGTTTAAACATATTATACTCGTATGCGTTAAAGTTGCTAGCACGAATCTCAAAGGGATCGAGCGGTTGAGGATGATGACCAAACAATTTAAGTCTCGAACTAAAGGGCTTAATCTGAACCAGCCCATCTGGCGACCGATTGCTTGGTTGAGTTGACTGACATACGATGCCGACGGATCCACTTGACAGATCTTGCTTACGGTTCCATCTATATGATATTCTCATAGGGCTAGCTGATCGAAACTAAACGACCAACTATTTTCCCTCGACGAGAGCGACCTTCATGCGAATGACTGCCTCGGTTGACTGAACGCAATGCGTTTACCGATTGATAGTCATGTTACTTCACTCAAATTATAACGTATATCTGATATTAAATTAACACATTAATTGCACTTAGTGAGGTTATCATAACCGTTCCCTCATTTCCATAATTGTATAAATAGGTCTCTATAAATATGAGGTCAAAAGATGAATAAATGACTTTTCTCCTTGAAATCTCTATTTTGTCTTTTCTCTCTCCTCATTTTGGCTCTAATACTCGAGGTGTGTACTTTCGAAGGACAATTTATGATCCAACATCCTAAAAGATTGTGTGGTGTGCCTAGACATGCCACAAACGAGAAATGGTGCAAAATACAAAGGACAAATTTCACAGAGATATGTAGCATCCATGAAGTTCAATAGAGGGACAACACGTCAAGACATTCAGGAAGAAGTTTAAGCACTGTGAGCGCAGATGATGGACCGGTTTGACGCCCTCCGGGCGACGATAACTCAGAGGAACATTTAACCGCCGTTCTTGGAGGGTGAGTCTCGGGGAACTAGNTTAGGCCTCTATAAATATGAGGTCAAAAGATGAATAAATGACTTTTCTCCTTGAAATTTCCATTTTGTCTTTTCTCTCTCCTCATTTTGGCTCTAATACTCGAGGTGTGTACTTTCGAAGGACGATTTATGATCCAACATCCTAAAAGATTGTGCGGTGTGCCTAGACACGCCACAAACGAGAAATGGTGCAAAATACAAAGGACAAATTTCACAGAGATATGTAGCATCCATAAAGTTCAATAGAGGGACAACACGTCAAGACATTCAGGAAGAAGTTTAAGCATTGTGAGCGCAGATGATGGACCGGTTTGACGCCCTCTGGGCGACGATAACTCAGAGGAACATTTAACCGCCGTTCTTGGAGGGTGAGTCTCGGGGAACTAGCTCCCAGAGGGTTCCTCTTAGGAATTGACCAAGGCCCAACAGTCAAGCTGGTGATCGACAGACCGAAGGGTAAGGGCACTCCTAGCACGCTGACAGTGTGAGATCTGTGAGATCTACGCTCAGGTTTAGGCATCGAGTGGATTGAGGGGGAGCGCCCGCGCGACCAACTGCAGGCAGTTCCTTCTCTCGGCGGATCCTGGAGATTATAACCCTGGTGAAGCTAAGGATTCCTCATTTGGATCCTTACAAAAGAAAGAGTGNGCGCTGACAGTGTGAGATCTGTGAGATCTATGCTCAGGTTCAGGCATCGAGTGGATTGAGGGGGAGCGCCCGCGCGATCAACTGCAGGCAGTTCCTTCTCTTGGCGGATCCTGGAGATTATAACCCTGGTGAAGCTAAGGATTCCTCATTTGGATCCTTACAAAAGAAAGAGTGACCCAGCCAAACATGTGGCCTCTGTCAAATCGTTCGACGACACGATGATGTGTCGGCCTTTTCATATTATGCTAAAGGATTCCAACAGCCTGCCGGATGGGATCTTTCCATCCTTCTATGAATTCAAGACTCTTTTTGACGCACTTCACCAACGTGCAAAAGCCAGAGGGATACCAAGGCTTTGCTCCAAATTAAGTAGGGAGAGCATGAAAGCCTGTGGGCTTACATCACTCGCTTTGAGAAGGAAATGTTGGAAAAAAAAAGACCTGGAGCCTCTCATCGCCCGGACTGCCCTAAAGAAGGGAATCCACAACAGGCGATTCAAGTACGACCTGAACCTGGTCAAGTCAAGATCCTTCGCTGAGGACTTAGAACTAGCCAAACTTCTCATTGCTGTCGAGGAAGCCCTTATGGACTCTTTAGAGACCAAATTGTGGTCATCCGACCGCCGGTCGGAGAAGCGAAAGGATCGAAACAATGGGAAAAAGCTGAAGGACGATCGATNTTCATCGGCCAGAGTCCTGTAGATCGACGACACGATGATGTGTCGGCCTTTTCATATTATGCTAAAGGATTCCACACTTTGGTGGTTCAACAGCCTGTCGGATGGGATCTTTCCATCCTTCTATAAATTCAAGACTCTTTTTGACGCACTTCACCAACGTGCAGAAGCCAAGGAGGGATACCAAGGCTTTGCTCCAGATTAAGTAGGGAGAGCATGAAAGCCTGTGGGCTTACATCACTCGCTTTTAGAAGCAAATGTTGGAAAAAAAAGACCTGGAGCCTCTCATCGCCTGGACTGCCCTAAAGAAGGGAATCCACAACAGGCGATTCAAGTACGACCTGAACCTGGTCAAGTCAAGATCCTTCGTTGAGGTCTTAGAACTAGCCAACCTTCTCATCGCTGCCGAGGAAGGCCTTATGGACTCTTTAGAGACCAAACTGTGGTCATCCGACCGCCGGTCGGAGAAGCGAAAGGATCGAAACAATGGGAAAAAGCTGAAGGACGATCGATGCCCTATTAGTCGGCAAAACCAAAACCCTCAGTTCCGGGATAACTGAGGAAGTAACTAGGGCAACAATGGTCAGAGGTACCATTTGGACTAGTGGTCGNATAGTCAGCAAAACCAAAACCCTTAGTTCTGGGATAACTGAGGAAGTAACTAGGGCAACAATGGTCAGAGGTACCATTTGGACTAGTGGTCGGCTCAATACTATGAGCAACCACATTTTGGGGATGCAAGATTCAAAACCCCTAAATGTGTTGATGCAAGAAGGCCCCTCCGTTGAAAATCGCTTTGGCACTTCAAAATCCAACCAAGTATTGCCCCTACCACTAGGACCATGAGCATGACACACGGGAGTGTCTCTATCTCAAGAATTTTGTGAAGCTGATTAAGGTCGGGAAACTGAGGGAGTTCGTTGGCGTCGAAGGGCACACACGGTGACAAGGGAAGGCCCCAACGGCGAAGTTGTATATAGACCCGTCTGAGCAAATAAGATCCACCTAGCTGGAATCAATTTAGCTATCTTCGGGGGAAGTGGAGAGTCATTCCAGTAGTCTAGCTTGAAGATACACCGATCGGGGGAGGTATGTTCCCTCGCCTCTTACGCTCATACTCATCCTCCAATCATTTTTACAGATACAGATCTCCCACCAAAGGGGTACCCGTACAATGATGCAATCATTGTTATGACAATCATAAACAACTATCAGGTGGGTAGCATCCNTTACCACTAGAACCATGAGCATGACACACAGGAGTGTCTCTATCTCAAGAATTTTGTGGAGCTGATTAAGGTCGGGAAACTGAGGGAGTTCGTTGGCGTCGAAGGGCACACACGGTGACAAGGGAAGGCCCCAACGGCGAAGTTGTATATAGACCCGTCTGAGCAAATAAGATCCACCTAGCTGGAATCAATTTAGCTATCTTCGGGGGAAGTGGAGAGTCATTCCAGTAGTCTAGCTTGAAGATACACCAATCGGGGGAGGTATGTTCCCTCGCCTCTTACGCTGATACTCATCCTCCAATCATTTTTACAGATACAGATCTCCCAACAAAGGGGTACCCGTACAATGATGCAATCATTGTTATGACAATCATAAACAACTATCAGGTGGGTAGCATCCTGGTCAACACTGAAAGTTTGATGAACATCTTATTCAAAACAGTGTTCAACATGATGAGATTTAAAACTTACTAGTTAGCAACATCGGCTGATCCACTTTTCTGCTTCTCCGGTAAAAAGAAAGAAGTATTGGGCGTGATTGCTTTGGCCATCTCTTGTGGTGAGCGAGAAAAGAAGTTCATAAGTATGGAAGACTTTTTGGTGGTANGATTTAAAACTGACTAGTTAGCAACATCGGCTGGTCCACTTCTCTGCTTCTCCGGTAAAAAGAAAGAAGTATTGGGTGTGATTGCTTTGGCCATCTCTTGTGGTGAGCGAGAAAAGAAGTTCATAAGTATGGAAGACTTTTTGGTGGTAGAATCTTTACTGACTTATAATGCAATATTTGGTTAATCGTTCCTGAATAGTTACCAAGCGGTGATTTCAACTTACCACGTGATCATGAAATTTCTCAGAGATGGGGAGATAATCATGGTCTTAGAAAACCTAGAGCACTCAAGAAGCAGTCACCTTCGAGCGGTCAACATTATCGATCAAGAGCCGCTCGACATTCAGATATCAAGGGAAGGGGGTCTCAAGACCAGTGAGACCGTTCTTCGGGTGCCCGATAAGGAGGAGCCTGGTAAAGTTTTTTTTATTAGTGAGAGTTTTGATGCAGGAAATAGGGACCCATTGATCCGAACCCTCCGCACGCATCGGGATGCCTTCTCTTGGGCAGTCGCGGATATGACTGGAGTTTCGATTGATGTCATGTGCCATTGGCTTAATATCAACCAATTCACTCGACTGGTATAGCAGAAGCTTCGGTCGACTGCAAGAACCTTGATCGAGCCAATAGCAACGAAGGTCTATAAACTGAAGGAGGCAGGCTACATCTGGGAGGTGTAGCATCCTACCTGGCTCTCGAATGTAGTGATGGTTCGATAGCCAGGCGGAAAATGAAGAATATGTGTAAACTTTACCAACCTCATTACTGCTTGTCTGAAGGATATTGTTTTCTCGGTTCTTTTTAAAGACTCGAAGTTACCAACTTGGCTATTTATATGTTGTCGTGTAATTTTTTTATTCGAACAAATCTCTCTCTTAAATCATTTTAATGATTCGAATAGGAGAAGAAATGAAAAAAAGGATACACAATAACAGATAAACAAATGAAAACAAAAAAAATAAGCGAGAGGCTTATATATAAGTAATCCTCATGTTGTGGGTTGAGAATATACGCCTAAACATGATCGGATTGGAGTACCTCGAAACATAACATCCATGAAGAGAATTCCTACATAAGCCACATGTAATCAGAGAACCAAAAAGAGCTTTTTTTCTGGGGTTAGGATCTCATAGAGTAACGTATCTATCTGATTAATTATATCTTGGGAGATATCCAAGAACACTCTCGATAAAACAAGTTTCACTTATATTATTATGAACCTAGATAATAGGTTATCAAATGAAGGTTATTTCGTATGATAACGCCCCGATGCTTTAAAACTCTCCCTCAGCCACAGGGTGGAGAATAAGTTTTCTCACATTCGAAATGAGTAGTGGTTCGTCAGCATTGGAACCTACGAAATAAAAAAGATCATGTTGACGGGGATATCCATATACATCAAATCTCATCAGACCATAAGGGCAAATGATGAATCACCGTATCCCAAACGGGCGACAGCTCGTCGATAATCGGGTCATTAAGATGATGTTAACAAAGTCAAAAGGAGCGACGAGACTTGAAGGGGCTCAGCAAGAGGATTGGTAAACTAATCCTAAAAGATCAAGGTAATCGGGTCGGGGTACCACAGACTCCTCATCCCAAGCTACTAGGACCTTAAGTCTATCTGATTGTTTAGGTAATCGACCCAACGAATCCAGAGATCTCCGGCCAGCAATTTGTGAAATGTGTTAAACACGAGGATCTCGCCAGTCCGAAGGTCAAAGGAACGGGACTCTATCACATGACTATCAGGTGGAGCTTTAAGAGGTGAGACTTTTACTTGTTAAAGTGGAGCATATTTCGCTGGAAAAAAGGAGAAATGGAGGTTTAGCTACAAAGTTAAAAATGCTCCTGACAATAGGACTTACACTCATCTGGATCAGGAGTTTTCTAACACCCTACATGCGCTAGACAAGCATCTAAGTATAAAAAAACTTATGTTTGACCAGTCAGGTTGAAGAAGCATGGGGACTTCTCCTCGGGACATGCAATATGATGCAATTATTTAGTTTTAATCGTGGAGGCTCTATTAGGGATGACTTGGGTGAGAGTCATGCTTGCAAACCCATTTCAAATTCGGCCCGAAGACCATGCAAAAAAGTAAAGTACAGGTTTTAAATACTTGAATGTTTTAATCCTAAATTTTGATTAAACTTGAATATTTTATTAGGATTTTGTAACAAATTTAGAATTTTAAATTCTAAAGAACCTAAATTATATTAGTGATTCCTAGACAAACCTTACATAAATAAATAATAAAATTCATTTCAATCATTCAAGCTTGCAATAAGACAGGAAAGCAAGTCAAATCAAAATAATAAGAGATCGGTGTCGCTGGGTCTACAACATATCACATAAAAAAAAAGAAATAGCTGGACTTTGCATGCATATGTTCGATTTTAAATCTATACATCAATATCAAATGCAGAATTAAGATACAGGATACGAGCTGTTGCTTCTAGACCTCCGCCAAGTGATTTCCTCGCCAAAACGCCTCGAAACTCATGCTCGTACCTATTTCCACTACATGGCTCTCGTAAGGACTCTAAAAAGTAAATAAGAAAAAAACTAGACCTCTATGAAAAATATATTAACACAAAAGTTATCTACATGCAACGTGTCTGAGTCATCTTTGGTGGGGAGCTAAGCAGCACCTCCATGCAAAATTTAGCCTGTAAACATCACAAGCTCCCTCTTTTTATTGTGTATGTGAGTGTGCATATATATGACATGGCTCTTTGCAGAAGACCGACATACTATACTATAATGCATATTGAAATCAAAAAACACGTATACACACCAAAGCATGAGCAAAAAAAGGCACTTGGCTAGGATAACCAAGCCAGCATAGAACAATAGTCAGATGCCAAAAAATACTACCTATCGACCTAGTCCTAGCCTAACATACTATATAACGGAAAGTGTCCTAACCAGCATCTAAGTACACATGGTAAAGTTTCCGACTACCTTATGAAGTTGACAGGATCGCCACACCGGTCCCGTCCTAAAGATCCAAGGGATCTAAAACACATCACAAGAAAAGGGGCAAAGTTTCCAAGCTCCGACATACCCTCTTCTCTAAAGAACGATGAAGTTCTTCCCTTGAGGGTGTTTTGTAGTTCATAGTCCTTATCACTAATAAGAGCACCTATCAAACTAACCTTGGTTTCTATACTCAAATTAACCTGTTGTAAGTATAGGATCGTAAGTTGTGTGTCTAAGTTAGCTAACTTAAGGTTTATGTCATATCTACCTAGGTTTAGTTTTTGTTCTTTATCTTTTTTTGTTTTATGTGTTACTTAGGGTTTAGTATTTAATTCATTTTTTCTCTTTATACCTAGGTTTGTCAGTTATGATTAGAAATCAAGTTTTTTTAAAGTTTAAATTAGGTTTTGCTTTTAAAGTTTGAGTGCTTGTGGAGAGAACCATCTCGTGGGAGGTCATCTTCCTTCTTTTTAGCAATAAGGACTATGGAATACAAGTTTGGGTCTCAATCGTTTCTCTTTCTTTAAAATCTTTTTCTTCTTTGTTGTTGCCACAGAGACAGGGACCCGAAAGACTGCCATAGCCAGCTGTTAGGCGTCCATATCATCTTGGCTTGTACCGTCAACCATGATGTCCCTCTACCGTCTGGGAAGAGTTGGCAGCAAAGGATGTAATGCCAACCCTAAGAAAAACTAGGGGAACTGGGCACAAGAACCTAAGGGAAAGTTGGTTATTAAATTAATTTTTTAAATTTTGGTGTCACTCGTATAATAAATTTTTTGTCTTTATCGTAGTTGTCGCAATCAAGTAGTAGGAAAACTTAGAGAACTAATATATATGCATCAAAACTATCAGCACGAATCTCAAAGGGATCGAGTGGCTGAGGATGATGACCGAACAATTAATGTCTCAAACCAAAGAGCATGATCTGAACCAGCCCATCTGGCGACCGACTGCTTGATTAAGTCAACCGGCATACGATGTCAATAGATCCAGTCGGTGGACCTTGCTTATGGTCCCAGCTACCTGAGCTTCTCATAGGGCCAACCGGTCAAAACTAGTCGACCGACAGTTTTCCCTCGATGAGAGCGGCCTGCATGCAACCTATAGCCTCGTTCGATCGAATCCAACTCATGTACCAATTTATAGTGATTGTACTTCACTCAAATTGTATTGCAAATCTGATATTAAATTGACACATTAATTGTATTTAGGGAGGTTACCATAATCGTTCCCTCCTTTCCATAATTGTACAATTAGACTCCTATAAATAGGAGGGTCAAAAGATCATGAGTAAAAAACATTTCTCCCGAGATTCTCTATCTGCTCTGCTCTCTCCCCTTCTCCTTCTCTCGGCTCTAACTCTCGAGGTGTGTACTTTCAAAGTGCAATTTAGTATCCAACAATACTCATCTCAAAATAATTCATCGAATTTTGATCGAAATATTTTGAACTAAAATTTTTCGTTCTCTTCCATTTACTTCATCCAAAACAAACCAGCCACGCCAAATAAATAGATGAATACAAAGCCACAATTTCATCACAACTCCTATCGTTAGATTTAAATTGAGAAAGCACTAAAATATCCATCGTTACACACATAGCACTAGAAACACTACTATTCTCAATTCTAGCTACCATCCTCTTTCATCTAATTATCAAATACTCACGCAAATATCAAAATTCTAGATTGATGCATGGAATGATTGGTACACGTCCAGATATTGTCTAGTTTGTAAGTATGCTGAGTCGTTTTATGTCTAATCCAGGTAAGATGCATTGTCTAGTTAAATGGATTTTGAGATACATAAAGGGCTCATTAAATCGAGGTCTGCAACTCTTAGGATTTACTGTTGAAAGTGATGTTCTTACTGGTTATACATATGCAGATTTTGCAGGAGGTATTGATACAAGAAGATCTACATCAAGGTATGCATTTACTATGTTTGGGACTATTATAAGCTGGAAATCTTCTCTAAAATGAACATTTGGTTTACCAACCACTAAAGCTGAATTTATAGCTGCTACTGAAGCCATCAAAATAGGAACTCTGGTTAAAAGGATTAGTGGAGTTGGGATTCACACAACAACAATTCATTATGTTTTGTGATGATAATTGTGCTGTAAATTTGATGAAAAATTCTGTTTAGCATGAGAGATCAAAACACATAGATGTCAGATTACATTTTATTAGAAATAGAATAGCTTCAGGAAATGTAGCGATTATGAAGGCGACTACTGAAGAAAATCCAGCAGATATGTTAACTAAGAGCTTATCAGCGGCAAAGTTCAATCACTGTTTGAACATTGAGAATTGTTGTGGTATGCTTCTGAAATAAAATGAAGATCAAGGCAGGGAAAGTTAGCAGTGATCGCATCTTATTTCAGTATTTTTTTCAGAACTTGATATATTTTTGGCATCTTGTCAATATTGTAGTTTGAAGTTTTTTACTCACGTTACAATTAAAGAGTAAGCCTAGAAATACTTACGTGTGCAATATATATATATATATATATATATAACTTAAAACTTGATATCTATTAACACTATCATTGCTGGTCCCGAATGTGAAAAGTAGAAAGCTATGTTAGACAGTCAACAACTAGCGTAAAACTTGTCGAAAAGAAATTATGACATGAATCCTTTTGTTAGCAGACCCCACGTAGTGGGATTAAGGTTTTGTTGTTTTTGTTGTATAAAACTTGATATCTATAGGCACTTGAATGCTAAAAGAATAGCCTATGAAAATGGAGGAATCAAGGTAGACTATTCCATTGAGTGTTTGGTGATACATATTTTAGCTAAAATTGTAAATAAACTTTCA
>JXCR01146105.1:13470-34351 GCA_002079205.1 Phalaenopsis hybrid cultivar
CTCTAATTCTCAATCTCTTTGTTAATTTCTGTGAGTAGTTAACTCTTCAGGGTATGAAGTTCCACCTCGTATCCGCGCAAGACTTGCACGAATGACTTCTGCAGTCGCCGATGCTTATTTTGCTCGTAATGATGCAGTAATTCAATCTCAGCAGGTATTTCATAACTTTTAAAAAAAAATTTCAAACATACCAAATAATTTTAATATATTTATATTTAAATTGTGATATTTTTATTTAAAATAATTTTCAAACATACCACTTAATCGTGTGTATTTATTTATCTAATACATAAATTTTATTTTTTTCCATTATACCACCCAAATATTTAATATCACACAAGAATGCCGTCATTCTAACTTATGTAAGGTGAAAAACATTTTTTCATCCATAGATAATGAGGTCTGTATGTAAAAATTTAATTGAAGATTTTAGATACAAAGTAATTGAGTGGTATTCCTGTTAAGTCTTTCAAATTTTTATGTTAGATATGCAAATACAAAAAAAAATTGTATATGTTTTGATATTTTTAAGTTTGTCATATTATTTATTTAAATTTTCACTCTTAATTGTTTTTAATTTATAATCACAGGATGCACACAGTCTGAATAGAAGAACTGAAAACACACTGTCAGAAGATTATATATCTGAATTTCTACTAAGTCATAGAGGATACCTCACAACTAAAGAAGAAATTACTTGCACAATTTGTCAGGTATAAATTAAATTATTATAACTATTTTTTAATTTAGTTATAATATGTTTTATCATAAAATATTATTTATTTATTTATTTTATCGCAGGACGAGATCAATGAGGAGGAGGAAATAGTGACACTGAACTGTAAACANTAATTTAGTTATAATATGTTTTATCATAAAATAGTATTTATTTATTTATTTTATCGCAGGACGAGATCAATGAGGAGGAGGAAATAGTGACACTGAACTGTAAACATATTTTTCATGGAAACTGTATCAAAAACTGGTTGATGGTTAAAAATCAGTGTGTTAATTGTAGAGCATCAGCCATCCCGGATGAATATAGCTAGTTTTAGATATTTCAAATGTGTTTTAATAAACAATTGAAGTATGTTTCTTTTCATCTAAACTGTGAGTATTTTTCAATCTATAAGCTTGCTTTGTTAGAAATTTAGTTTTTTTTTTTTTTTTTTTTATACTTATTGCACAATATGATGAAATTCTATGTGCTTATTTTGTTCCTATAGTTTGAGCATTTATATTTAAATTTTGATATTTTTATCTAATATATTTTTGTGTAAAAAACATATGTACCGCACAATTATTATCTATAAAATTTTTTTATAGATCAATATATGAAATGATATATTTTATTTTTATATAAAATGATTTATTTTATTTTTTTATAGATCAGTAGTGTTATATTTGTATGATGTTAAGAACCTAAGTACTATGCATGTAAACATGATATATTACGTGTTAGATATATAAGTGCAAAAGATTTATATGGAATATTCATAGATGTCGTTTCAAAAACTAATAATTGCATAAAATTTTTCTTGTGATGCAAAAGATTTACCTTTGGAGTGTTATATATGTAAATAAGCATAAAAATGCCCATTCAATTTTGGGTCATTTACATTCATACGAACTAATTGCTAATTGTTATGTATTTACATAACTAAGACCTAAAATTTTCTTATTACATTTATACCACCTAAATCAGTAATATTACTTTAAAATACCATCACTTTAACTTTAAAAAAGTAAAATACACTGTTTTCATGCATATGTAAGACGGTATGTATATAAAAATTGATTTGGGTGTTTGATATGTAAATACAGAGGAATTGAGTAAATCTTCCAAATTTTGTAAATGATTTTTAGCTTTGATATCTCATATAAACAACTTCTGACTCTTAATTGTTTTTAATTTATAATTATCATAAAATATTATTTATTTAATCTCTTTAACAATTCTTACTTAAATAGACGCAATCATAATGAATGAGACTGTGATGTTGAGCTGCAAGCAAATTTTTAATGCAAATCATATTAAAAACTGACTGTTAATTAAGAATCAATGTGTCAATTGCAGAGTATCAATCATTCCCAATATTGTACGCAGCGCTGCGTACATCTATCACACGTAAATTTTTTCCATAATTTTGATGGAAAAAAAACAAATCAAATTATTTTTATTGCATACTCTTTAAAATATATGTATAGTTAATTATTTTCGTTCGGGATGATTGAGACACATTGATTCTTAATTTTCAGCCATTTTTTAGTACAATTTGCATGAAAAATGAACCTGCAGCTCAACGTCATAGTCTCCTCCCTTGAGATTTCTACCTTCAAAGAATTACAAAAAAGATTAAATAAATAATATTTTATAATAATTTGAACAGGCATTTTTATACATATTTACATAAATGCCCCTCAAAAAGACAAATCTTTTGCATCAAAAGAAAAAGTTTATGCAAATAATTATGCGTTATACATAATAATTATCAAATGTTTATATAAATCAACTGTATATTAATGCAAATAATTATTTAAATACCTGTTAAGATTTAGATGCAAATACATAATAAATTAAATGTATATAAATCAAAATTTTTAGACAATAATCATATTTATCTAAATCTGATTTATATATACAAAAGTATTTCATAATTATTTAAATCAAATGTATAATAAATCAAANGGTTAAGATTTAGATGCAAATACATAATGAATCAAATGTATATAAATCAAAATTTTTAGATAATAATCAGATTTATCTAAATCTGATTTATATATACAAAAGTATTTCATAATTATTTAAATCAAATGTATAATAAATCAAATAAATAATTATATAAATCAAATGTATATATATCCATAATAATTAATTTTATGTATACCGCATAATTATTATGTTTATTTTTTATCTAATGTATGTATCATTGATATTTTAAAGTATGTCATATTATTTAAATCTTAACACCAACCATATAAAGCTTAACACCTAAAATTTCATGTTTACGTACACAATACTCAAATTTTTTTATGTCATACAAATGTAACACTAATGATCAATTAAAAAATAAAATAAATCAGTTTATATAAAAATAAAATATATCATTTCATGTATTGATATATAANTATTTCATAATTATTTAAATCAAATGTATAATAAATCAAATAAATAATTATATAAATCAAATGTATATATATACATAATAATTAATTTTATGTATACCGCATAATTATTATGTTTATTTTTTATCTAATGTATATATGATTGCTATTTTTAAGTATGTCATATTATTTAAATCTTAACACCTACCATATAAATCTTAACACCTAATATTTCATGTTTACATGCATAATATTCAAATTTTTAATGTCATACAGATGTAACACTATTGATCAATAAAAAAATAAAATAAATTAGTTTATATAAAAATAAAATATATCATTTCATGTATTGATCTATAAAAATATTTTATACATAATAATTGTGCGGTACATATGTTTTATACATAAAAATATTCTAGATAAAAATATCATAATTTAAATGTAAATGTTCAAAGTGTATGAACAAAGTAAGCACATAGAATTGTATAATATTGTACAATTAAGCAACAAAATTAATACTAAATTTCTAACAAACTAGTTTACAGATTGAAAATAACCAACATTTCAGATGAAAAGAAACCTAATTCAGATGTTTATTAAAACACATTTGAAATATGTAAAACTAGCTATTTATCGGGGATGACTGGTGCTCTACAATTAACACATTGATTTTTTATCATCAACCAGTTTTTTATGCAGTTTTCATGAAAGACATGTCTGCAGTTCAGCGTCACTATTTCCTCCTCCTCATTGATCTCATCCTGTAATGAAATAAATAAATAAATAATATTTTATGATAAAAGACATTATAACTAAATTTAAAAAAATAGTTTTAATAATTTAATATGTACCTGACAAATTGTGCAAATAATTTCTTCTTTTGTTGTCAAGTATCCTCTATGACTTAACAGAAAATCAGATAAACAATCTTGCGACATTGTGTCTTCATCTCTTCTGTTCAGACTATGTGCATCCTGTGATTATAAATAAAGATAATTAGGAGCCAAAATTTAATTAAAAAGTATGACATTCTTAAAAATATCAATCATATATACTACATATTTTTTATGTATTTGCATATCTAACATAAAAATTTGAAAGATTTACACACATGCCACTCAATTCCTTTGTATTTATATATCTAAGATTTTCAATTAAATTTTTAAATACCGACCTCATCATTTATGAATGAAAAAATCTTTTTCACCTTATATAAGTTAGAATTGTGGTATTCTTGTGTGATATTAAATTTTTTGGTGGTATAATTGTAAAAAATAAAATTTATGTATTAGATCTATAAATACATGCGATTTAAGCAGTATGTATCCAAACGACCAATTATTAAAGGGACATTTATATTTTTCTAGGCAGATAATACAGAAATTTTTAACATTAANCGTGATATTAAATTTTTTGGTGGTATAATCGTAAAAAATAAACTTTATGTATTAGATATATAAATACATGCGATTTAAGCAGTATGCATCCAAACGACCAATTATTAAAGGGACATTTATATTTTTCTAGGCAGATAATACAGAAATTTTTAACATTTCAAACTATTGAAGAGTCATTTACAATACGCCATATAATTCTCATCTACTTATATATGTAAAAATTAAANCTATTTCAAACTATTGAAGAGTCATTTACAATACGCCATATAATTCTCATCTACTTATATATGTAAAAATTAAAATTTCATGTTTACAAACAAATACTCAAATGTCTAATATCATATAAAAATATAACTATTACTTTATATAAATAAAACAAGTTATTTGTACTAGTTTGTTATACCAATGGGTAATACATACAAATATGAAAATTTTGGTTTTAGATGTTAAATGCATAAAAATTGGGTGGCACTTGTGTAAATTTCTCCTTTTTTTTAAGGTGAAATGCAACATTTCATGCATAAATTAAAATATTATCACTGTTTAAATATGAATGTATAGAAATTATTTGGTATGTTTGTCAATTTTCCTAAAAAATATGAATTACCTGCTGAGGCTGAATTACTGCATCGTTATGATCCAAAGAAGCATCAACGGCTGCAGAAGTCATTCTTGCAAGTCTTGCGCGAATGCGTGGTGGAATTTCATACCCTGAAAAGTTAGTTACTCGTAGAAATCAGTAAAGAGATTCAAAATTAGTGTAAGAATGTATAAATTAAGAGGAGAAGAAAGTATTTATGTACTGTGAGAACGGCGATAGGAGGAATTCGAAGGGCGCATCGGCCGCGGGGTAGGAGTGGAGAATTGTGGTCGTGGTGTGGAAGTAGAGAAATGAGGCCATTGCGTAAAAGCAGATGACATCATCAATTGCTGAGGAACAAACCCCGTCATCACTGGGGTGTAAATATAACCCACGATAGTCGGACTGTGTGTGAGTACCAATGTATCATCTAATCGTTGTTGCACCCAAGCTCCACTCTCCATGGATGTGTTTTATATTGTTGGAGTCGCAACACGACTGAATTAAAAGACTGGAGCTGTCATATTTTGTTGTTTAATTATAAACAAATGTGATACTAAAGATGAAGAGCGAGCACATTTATTGTTGGAACAATCACAACAAATAAAAGGAGTAAGAAATCAAGCTTAAATGCTGCATATCACACAAAAATATTTACTTACATTGGACTCAGTTCTATAATTAATGTCCCAAAAATTAATCACTCAGGCAAGCACATTATATTACAAAAATGATATAACAATTAATCTATTTATCCGTAGTGAAAGTAGTAGAATTTTGACATTAGAAGCTCAAATAAAGCTATTCATGCATATGTTAAGAGATATATATGTAAAAGTTGAACTTTTAAATGTTAGATATGATATGTTGATACATATAAATGGAGTGGTAAATATGCAATTATTTAAGGCAAAAATTAAAGAATTTCTATAAATTTTATGATCACATACAGTACGGTTCCTTTAGATTTCATAACCTAAGTTATTTAAAAGAGTAGCTACAAGTAAGAGGGTAAATATTGTAGATAGAAGAAGCCACTTATAATATTTCACTTAGGCATTTTCACATTTCAAAAATATTTCACTTAGGCATTTTCACATAACTTAATTTGTATGCAGCAGAGTACTAACTGAAGAAGAAAAATATGTCCCACTATTTTTTAAAATTTACAAATCTTTTTTAAGAAGCACATACATTTGAGAGCAGGACGGAGAAGAACGTCCATCTTAGATAAGTAAATATAGGAATTGAGGGGTATGTAAGAAAAGAGCCATTGATGAAGAGCCTAATAGCTCCTATATATGGCTGAAACATGATTGCAGGTGTAGAAATTGGAGGTTTGCAGGTAGGAACTTACCTTTGGCTTGAGACGCGCAGAAGGCCGTCTGAGAGCTAGACGGAGAGGAACGCCCGGAGAAGAAGCGGCTTCGAGCGGACTGTGTGAGGTCGTGGAGAGAAACCGCGAGTGAGGAAGAGAGAAACGGGAGAATCAAATTGCACTCTGCATTCTGAATTCTGATGTTTATAGGCATCCCCTCTTAACGGTTATTTTTTAATTAGTTTGAATATTCGGACGAAAAGAAAATCTTATATTTGGAAACCATTTCAAAATCTTTTATCCATATAAATAAATATATATATATATATATATACCGTAAATCTTCAAAAAATTTGAAAATTCAAAAGAAGAGAAATTTCTTTTTTTTTTTTTTTGGAGAGCAAACCAAAACGATGTAATTATTTTCAATAATAAATATACGGCTGCTGCAAATGCCCATATTTTTTTTGTATTTAGATATAACTGAATTTAGTTTGTTTTGTAAACCTACTTATTAATATTTTGCGATATATGACACTCAAAATATTGTTATTTACAAAACGAATGCTCAGATTTTTTTTTTTTTGTTTTTGAATTTCAAAACTAAAGCCCAATAATCTAATCATTTTGTATTTGAAAAAAATAAAATTAACAGTTGGAATTTTTATTGTGACATTTTATATTTGAGGATAAATTTGAAATATATTGATAAATAAATATATATGTTTATTGTACGACGAGATTATAGAGGCACCACTCTTGATGGATAGTCGAGAAATATCACAAATGAAGTGGGGTCCCCAGTCCAGATACGACAAAACAGATTCACAAGCCAAGATGGATGTTCGAGACAATCGATTTAGGAGGTCGTCATGGATGCTCAATCAAGTTGTCCGCCTATTCTGCTAACAAGTAATGGAGATGAAAGAACAATTGATTATGTAAATCAGAGAAAAAATGGCGGGTGCCTTCCAAGAAGCTCTTGCTAATAAGGGAGGTCAGAACGCACAAAGCCAAAATCCCCACGAGTAGCAGAGCTCATAACCATACGGGAGGGACCGACAACCATTGGTCGACGATCCCAACCAGCGGAAGTCGAGGCGACGACTCCATTACCAATATAGTGTTGGATCAACATGGAAAGAGAGACATCGCACCACGCGGACCACAACCTTCCGCCAAGTGATGAACACCTTTTCTCGACAAATCTCTGAGGCTGAACCGCCCAAACAACTTAAGACCCCCAACCTTGATTCATACAAAGATCACACCGACCCAACGGACTAAGTGGCTGCTTTCAAGTCGGTCGTTAGCATTATAAAGATTACCGATGCATTCAAATACCGTTTATTCCTCACCGAGCCAGAGAATCAGCCTTCCATTTGTTCAACACTCTCTCCGCGGGAGTAAGTTGACCTCATTTTGGTGAGATATATCTTCTTCTCTAGAGCTTAATATCTAGCCATAAGACTTCCCAATCGACTTTCCTAGAAGACTAGTGGTGGGACCCACCCAATTATGTATTTCAACTACCTCTCAGCTCTTTTGGAATCTTACAGGTGATGTCTTAAATCCTCAACACTTGGTTAATTTGGCTAGGGACCAACGCATTGAGACTCAAAATGAGCTCACCAAAGAGTTAGGTGATGCCCTAGGGAGACCCTTGTGACCTAGGGGTTCATCTCCTTGAAGCACTACATATGCACGCACTCATCACCACCACTACAATTCACATTTACCACATGCACATTTACACACACTCATCATAATTACTTATACCATACTCACACATGCCCTACCATTAAAATTGAAATCAAACTCCCCAAAATTAAAAAGAATCAAAATCAATTTCAATTTTAAAATCATCATGACAAAGTTCAAGTCTAAGTCCACTAAATCCAAGTCCAAACCTACTTCCCAAATCCACTTCATCCACCAAATTAAGTAAAACTAATCATAAGAAAAGTCAAAATAGGATAGGTCGTAAAGTTTCACCTCTCTCAGTGAACTTCGTCCCGAGGTTCTCCCGTCTAACTATGAGTTAAATCCTCACTTTTAGGCTCCTGCATGATCGTTGTCATGTAGCGTAAGTTCTAATAAAGAAACATAGCAAGATATTAAAACCCTTCCGTGAGCACGACAAGCCCAACCTCCCGAGGACAAGATTGCAGTCTTAATTGAGAATTTTTTTAAGTTACTTCGATTCTTTAAGATATAATTAACCATGGAGACTAAGCTTATAGAAAAAAGCTATCATAACAGACAAAATCTGAATCTTTGGCAGCTCCTCTTCGTGGACACGCTTTTAAGGTGTTCCATTCTGAACTTCAATCGATGTACGTTGCAGAAGACGTCCTGATTTTTCTTAAGAGTTTCGATGAGAAGTGCCTTTAACGTGAAATCTAAAATTCCACTTATTAGAAAGAATTTATCCATCTCTTCATCGGTGGCAGGGACTTGGAGGGCGGNACAAGATATTAAAACCCTTCCATGAGCACGACAAGCCCAACCTCCCGAGGACAAGATTGCAGTCTTAATTGAGAATTTTCTTAAGTTACTTCGGTTCTTTAAGATATAATTAACCATAGAGACTAAGCTTATAGAAAAAAGCTATCATAACAAACAAAATCTGAATCTTTGGCTATTGACTGCTTTCATAAGCTCCTCTTCATGGACACGCTTTTAAGGTGTTCCAATCTGAACTTCAATCGATGTGCGTTGCAGAAGACGTCCTGATTCTTCTTAAGAGTTTCAATGAGAAGTGCCTTTAACCTGAAATCTAAAATTCCACTTATTAGAAAGAATTTATCCATCTCTTCATCGGTGGCAGGGACTTGGAGGGCGGTCATGCTGGTCTTGAGGTCACCCTCTCTATGGCTTTGAAGGTCGAGCAACTCCTACGCGACACTGATCATCGCTCAGTGGTAACACGAACTTAACTTCAATTTTAACATATATGTCACTTCACTTGGGCATGAATCGATGTATTTGACTTTCTAATATCAAAATTCTGCTATTTTTACATATTTAAGATTTATGTTTACATATTTAAGATTAACATAATTTATATTTGCTTCAAAGCCTCAAATCCCTGAAGATTTTATCAAAATCTTGACTTATGTATCACCATGGATATATAGATTAATTGGTATATTATTTTTGTAATATAATTTGCATGTCAGAGTAATTAATTTTTGGGGCATTAATTATAGAACTGAGTCAAATGTATCTAATTATTTATATATAGTATGTTGCATTTAAGTTTGATTTCTTACTCCTTTTATTCTTGGTGATTGTTCCAACAATAAATGTGCTTGCTCTTCACCTTTAGTATAACCTTTTTGCTTAAATTAAACAGCAAAATATGATAACTCCATTTTTTAATTCAGCCGTAGCTCCAGCTCATCCATAGAGAGTGGAGTTTGGGTGCAACAACAATTAGATGATACACTAATACTCACAAACAGTCCTGCTACAGTGGGCTATGCTTACACGCCAAGGATAATGGGGTTTGTTCCTCCGCCATTGATGTCGTCTTCTGCTTTTACGCAATGGCCGCATTTCTCTGCTTCCACACCACAACCACAATTCTCCTCTCCTACCTCGTGGCCAATGCACCCTTTGAATTCCTCCTATCGTATACTTTTTTCTATTCTCTTTGCTTGATTTCTACATTCTTACTCTAACCCTCAATTTCTCTCTAATTTTGACGAGTAACTAACTTTTCAATGTTCAAAGTTCCGTCTCGCATTCGCGCAAGACTTGCAAGAATGTCATCTGCAATCGTTGCTGCTTCTTTTGATCTTAACGATGCAGTAATTCAACCTCAGCAGGTAATTCATTATTTTTAAAAAAAATTACGCACATGCCAAATAATTTCTATACATTTATATTTAAATTGTGACTTTTTTTATTTAAAATATTTTGATTTATACATGAAATATTGCATTTCACTTAAAAAAAAGGGGTGAAATTTACACAAATACCACACAATTTTTATGCATTTATCGTCTAACATCAAAATTTTCATATTTGTATGTATTACCCTTTGTATTATAAACTAATATAAATAACGTGTCTTATTTTTATAAAGTAATAGTTCTATTTTTATATGGTATTAAAGATTTGAGTATTTTGTATGTGAACGTGAAATTTTAAGTTTTAGATATATAAGTAGATAAGAATTATATGACATTTGTAAATGACCACCCCTCAAAAGTTTGAAATAGTGATATGCTTTTTTTACTGTTAAAGATTTATCTACTTTAGAAAATATAAACGTCCCTTCAATATTCGGGGATTTAGATACATTTAGCACATAAATTTTATTTTTTACAATTATACCACCCAAATATTTAATATCACCCAAGAATACCACCATTTTAACTTGCATAAGGTGAAAAACATTTTTTCATCCACATATAATGAGGTCTGTATGTAAAAATTTAATTGAAGAGTTCAGATAGGTGAATACAAAGGAATTGAGTGGTATGTGTGTAAATCTTTCAAACTTTTAAGTTAGATATGCAAATACATCAAAATTATGTGGTATATATGATTGATATTTTTACTCTTGTCAAATTATTTACTTAAATTTTGGTTCTTATATATTTTTTAATGTAGAATCACAAGATACACAAAGTCTAAACAGAAGAATTGAAGGCACATCCTCACATGATTATATATTTGATTTTCTGTTTAATCATAAAGGATTTTTTTTATAATAAAAGAAAAAATTATTTGCACAATTTGTCAGGTACATATTAAATTATTATAACTATTTTTTAATTTAGTTATAATATTTTTTATCATAAAATATTATTTACTTATTTATTTCATCAAGATCAATAAGGAGAAAATTGTGACGTTGAATTGCAAACATACTTTTAATGGAAACTGCATCAAAAATTTGTTGACCATTAAAATCATTGTGCTAATTACAGAGTATCAGTCATCACAGATGAATATAGTTAGTTTTACATATTTCAAATGTGTTTTAATAAACATTTGAATTGTGTNGTCACAGTAATTAATTTTTGGGGCATTAATTATAGAACTGAGTCAAATGTATGTTATTATTTCTATATAGTATGTTGCATTTAAGTTGGATTTCTTACTCCTTTTATTATTGGTGAATGTTACAACAATAAATGTGCTTGCTCTTCACCATTAGTATAACCTTTTTGCTTAAATTAAACAACAAAATATGAAAAGTCCATTTTTTAATTCAGTCGTTGTAGCTCCAACTATATAAAACTCATCCATGGAGAGTGGAGTTTGGGCGCAACAACGATTAGATGATACACTAATACTCACAAACAGTCCTACTACCGTCGGCTATGCTTACACGCCAAGGATGACGGGGTTTGTTCCTCCGCTATTGATGATTCCCTCTGCTTTTACGCAATGACCGTATTTCTCTGCTTCCACACCACAGCCACAATTCTCCTCTCTTACCCTGCGGCCGATGCACCATTCGAATTCCTCCTATCGTCATTCTCATAGTACATGAATACTTTCTTCTAGTCTCTTCGTTTGATTTCTACATTCTTACTCTAACCCTCAATTTCTCTCCAATTTTGACGAGTAACTAACTTTTCAGTGTATGAAGTTCCGCCTCGCATTCGCGCAAAACTTGCAAGAATGTCATCTGCAGCCGCTGCTGCTTCTTTTGATCTTAATGATGCAGTAATTCAGCCTCAGCAGGTAATTCTTATATTTAAATTGTGATTTTTTTTATAAAATATTTTGATTTATACATAAAATGTTGCATTTCACTTAAGAAAATGGCTGAAATTTACCAAAGTACCACACAATTTTTATGCATTTATCGTCTAACATCAAAATTTTCATATTTGTATGTATTACCCTTTGTATTATAAACTAATATAAATAACGTGTTTTATTTTTATAAAGTAATAGTTCTATTTTTATATGGTATTAACATTTGAGTATTTTGTATGTGAACATGAAATTTTAAGTTTTAGATATATAAGTAGATAAGAATTATATGACATATTTGTAAATGACCCCTCAAAAGTTTGAAATAGTGATATTATTTTCTCAATGTTAAAGATTTCAGTATTATCTACTTAAGAAAATATAAATGTCCCTTCAATATTCGGGCATTTAGATACATGCCACTTAAATCGTATAGATTTGCATATCTAATACAGAAATTTTATTTTTTACAATTATACCACCCAAATATTTAATATCACACAAGAATACCACCATTTTAACTTCCATAAGGTGAAAGACATTTTTTCATCCACAGATAATAAGGTCTGTATGTAAAAATTTAATTGAAGAGTTCAGATATGTGAATACAAAGGAATTGAGCGGTATGTGTGTAAATCTTTCAAACTTTTAAGTTAAATATGCAAATACATAAAAATTATCTAGTATATATGATTGATAATTTTAATCTTGTCAAATTATTTAGTTAAATTTTGGTTCTTATATATTTTTAATTTAAAATCTCAAGATACATAGAGTCTGAACAGAAAAATTGAAGTCACATCCTCACATGATTATATATTTGATTTTATGTTTAATCATAAAGGATTTTTTTACAATAAAAGAAGAAATTATTTGCACAGTTTGTCAGGTACATATTAAATTATTATAACTATTTTTTAATTTAGTTATAATATTTTTTTATCATAAAATATTATTTACTTATTTATTTCATCACAGGATGAGATCGATGAGAAGGAAATTATGACGTTGAACTGCAAATATACTTTTCATGATAACTCCATCAAAAATTGGTTGATGATTAAAATTCAATGTGCTAATTGTGGAACATCAGTCATCCCAGATGAATATAACTACTTTTACATATTTCAAATGTGTTTTAATAAACATTTGAAGTGTATTTCTTCTCATCTAAACTATGGGTATTTTTGAATCTATAAACTTGTTTTGTTAGATCTTTTTTTTTTTTGCATAATTTTACAATATTATGCAATTCTATCTGCTTATTTTTTTTATATATTTTGAGCATTAATATTAAAATTTTGATATTTTTATCTAATATATTTTTTGTGTATAAAACATATGTACCGCATAATTATTATGTATACAATTTTTTTATAGATCAATATATGAAATGATATATTTTATTTTTATATAAAATGATTTATTTTATTTTCTTATAGATCAGCAGTGTTATATTTGTATGATGTTAAGAAGCTAAGTATTATGCATGTAAAGGTGATATTTTAGGTGTTAGATATACAAGTGCATAAGATTTATATGGTATATTTATAGATGTCGTCTCAAAACTAATAATTACATAATATTTTTCTTATGATGCAAAAGATTTATCTTTGGAGTGTTATATATGTAAATATGCATAAAAATGCCCATTCAAATTTGGACCATTTACATTCATACCACCTAATTGCTAATTGACATGTATTTACATATCCAACAGCTAAAATTTTATTCTTACATTTATACCACCCAAATCAGTCATATTACTTTAGAATACCATTACTTTAACTTTTAAAAAGTAAAATACACTTTTTTCATGCATATACAAGGCGGTATGTTTATAAAAATTGAATTTGGGTTTTTGATATGTAAATACAAAGGAATTGAATAAATCTTCCAAAATTTAATTTTAATTTCTGACTCTTAATTGTTTTTAATTTATGGTCACGAAATTCACATATAATGGAGAGCAGACTGCCACAGAAATGTACATCTGATTTTCGTTTCTTCATGTGTGTCGTCTAACAATGAAAGAAGAAAGTATCTGAAATATATAAATTTTTAATTAATTTTTTATTTAGTTATAATATTTTTATCATCAAATATTATGTATTTAATTTTTATCTGTAAATCTTACTTAAAGGACCAAATCATAATGAAGACATGTGACGTTGAGCTTCCAGCATGTTTTTCATGCAAATTATATTAAAAACTGGTTCATAATTAAGAATCAATGTTTCAATTGTAGAATATTAGTCATCCCGAATGAAGATAATTTAGCTTTATATATATTTAAAAATTGTGCAATAAAAATAATNAGACCAAATCATAATGAAGACATGTGACGTTGAGCTTCCAGCATGTTTTTCATGCAAGTTGTTTTAAAAACTGGTTGATAATTAAAAATCAATGTTTCAACTATAGAATATTAGTCATCCCGAATGAAGATAATTTAGCTTTATATATATTTAAAAATTGTGCAATAAAAATAATTTGATTTGTATTTACTTTTCAAACTAAATTGCAGATATTTTTCAATATATAAACTTGTTTTGGATAAATTTTAGCGTTTCTTTTTTTTTATATTATGTAAATATATGTGCTCATTTTAATCAAGAAATTTGAACGTGCTATGATAATATTGCTTGAAAAANTTTATATTATGTAAATATATGTGCTCATTTTAATCTTGAAATTTGAACGTGCTATGATAATATTGCTTGAAAAAGTTAATTTTATGAGACATTTTCATGCATACTATTTATGTATTTATACATCTAACATCTAAAGATTTATTATTTATTTACATATCTAAGATTTCAATTTTATATTTACACACATATTACATAATTTTTTAAAATCACATAAATAAATCTGTTCTATTTACTTTTCAAATAAAATGCATCTTATTAATTTTTTTCATGTATATAAGTATCCATCGAGCCAAATATATGAAAGTTTGTATCTTAAGTAAAAGCATAAAAATTATAGGAAGATTTCCATACAAACCATCCAAGTCCTTTGTATTTACATATCTAACACCTAAACCTCTGTCTTTTTCTCTTATATATGAAAGTTCAATCAAAGTTTCGAGTTTCGTAAACCCAAAAAGTATCAGAACTGAAGACTCTTCAATCCTTGTGCAAGTGCCGCCTTGGCAACTGCTGACTCTAAGTTTCGAACCTCAAGCACCTTCTTCTTGAACCTTGTAATATAAGCCCGTAGACTCTCGTTCGGTCCTTATTTTATATACCATAAATAATATAAATTTTTTCGTGGCTTTTGAGTACTAGCAAACTGCGCTAAAAAAATTTCTTGAAATTTATTTTTATTTTTGTATGGGCGTTAGCTTTGTAAATCAAAAAATTAAAAATTAAAAATAATAAAAATGTGGGCGTTAGTTTTGTAAATAGCAATATTTTTTATTGCCATAAGTCCCATAATTAAATTACTAGGCCTACAAATGAAAGTAAATTCAGTTGAATGTAAATACAAAATTCACATTCGCATAAGCAGTATATTTACTGTTTAACTAAATATATTGTTTTGATTTGGTTTCCAAAAATAAGATTTAGGGTTCGTTAAAAAAAGTTATATCATTTAAAATTAGTTTCCAAATATAAGATTATCAAAGGGTCCGAATTTTCAAACTAATTTAAAAAAATTACCGTTTAGAGCCGTTGGGTGGGGATGCCTATAAATAAATACACAAATGGTGAAAGCAATTTCAATCCCTCGGTTCCTCTCTGTGTCACTCTCGGTTCCTCTCTCTCGGTCACCGCCACGCATAGTCGGCTCCGAGCTTCTTATTCTTCTCCATTCTGCGACTGCATAATGTAAGTTCCGGCCCAACCTATATTCCTTCTCTAACTCCACATNTGATGCCTATAAATAAATACACAAATGGTGAAAGCAATTTCGATCCCTCGGTTCCTCTCTGTGTCACTCTCGGTTCCTCTCTCTCGGTCACCACCACGCATAGTCGGCTCCGAGCTTGTTATTCTTCTCCATTCTGCGACTGCATAATGTAAGTTCCGGCCCAACCTATATTCCTTCTCTAACTCCACATCTGATTATTTAAATTCGAAAAAAATGAAAATGAAAAAATCTGGGCACTAGTTTCGTAAATAACAATATTTTCAGTGTCATAAATCCCAAAATTTTAATAACTAGGTTTACATTAGAAATTAAATTCAACAATTGTATTTATTGTATCTAAATAAATACACCGTTTTGGTTTGCTGCCCAAAAAAAAAAAAAAAAAGATTTTCTTTTATTTTGAATTTTCATTATTTTTTAAGATTTACGGTTTATATATATATAACAGATTTTGAATTGGTTTCCAAATATAAGATTTACTTTTCGTCTGAATTTTCAAACTAATTAAAATAATAACGGTTATAAGGGGATGCTTATAAATATAAGAATTCATAATGCAATTTGATTCTACCAATCCTCTCTTTCTCACTCGTTGTTTGTCTCCACCACCTCACACAGTCCACTCCAAGCTGCTTCTTCTCGGGGCATCCCTCACTGTCCTGCTCCCTGACGGCCTTCTGCGAGTCTCAAGCCAAAGGTGAGTTCCTCCCTACAAACCTCTATCTGCAATCATGTTTCAGCATATATAGGACCTATTAGTCTCATAATCAAGGGGCCTTTACATACATTCCCCTCAATTCATATGTATTTACTTATCTAATCTCTTAACTTTAATTTTTACAATCATATACAGCCTAAATCTTTCATGTCGTTCACATCAAAAAAATTGTTGTAAAGTGGAAAGACCCACAAAAAAAAATTAGTCTTAAAAATGCGATGTGCCAAACTAAGTTATGTGAAAATGCCAAAGTCAAATATTCTTGAAATTGTATACCTTCTTAAACTTAGAAATCTGAAAAAATAGTTTAATATTCCAATTTTTATAATTTTCATCAATAATTTTTATTTTTAATCCTTAATATAATTATTTACGTTTTGATTTTATNAGATAATTCTATTAGGACACCTTGTCCTGAATCATCACTGTTAAAGAAGAAGATGTGGATAACCAAAGTTGTATCACCGATACAGTTTAATAAACCTGTTCAAGAAGTAAAAATAGATTCTGAAGTATCTGATATTATTACGATCATTGCTACTGAAATGGAGAAGGAAACCCCACAAGGTTCTCTGATATTATTACGATCATTGCTACTGAAATGGAGAAAGAAATCCCACAAGATTCTCCAAGAGCAAGTGATATATCACAAAAAAGAAAGAAACCCCACAAGGTTCTCCAAGAGCAAGTGATATATCACGAATTGAAGATAAAGTTAGAAACCCCACAAGGTTCTCCAAGATCAAGTGATATATCACGAATTGAAGATAAAGTTGAAAAAACCCCACAAGGTTCTCCAAGAGCAAGTGATATATCACGAATTGAAGAGAAAGTCGAAAAACTTCGAGATAGATGAAGAGCAAGTGATATATCATGAATTGAAGAGAAAGTTGAAAAACTTCGAGATGAGATCTATGAGTTACACAGAACATGTCACGAATTGAAGATAAAGTTGAAAAACTTCGAGATGAGATCTATGAGTTAGCTCGGGAGCATGGAGTCTTCATAAGTGAAGAAGATGAAGACTTTGATTATAGTGACTATCTTGAAGAAGGCTTCATGGATATCTAAGAAGACGAAGACTTTGATTACAATGACTATCTTGAAGAAGACTTCATGGATATCCATGTTGTTGAAACAAGAGCTTCTGCATCTTCACGAGATGAAAATGTCGTTGAAGAAATGCAAAGAGCCCTTCTCCAAAAAGAGTAACTTATTAGTTCATTGCAGAAAAAGATAGAAGAAATGACCGCTGCTATGACCGCTATGGCCGCAATCCAAGGTCAGTNAGGGACCGGAAATCCCAGACAACATCTAGCACATTTCAGAGCTAACTGTGGTGTCACAAGAAGTTGAAGCTTTGCTTTGCCAGCAGTTTGTTACCAGTTTAGCAGGAGTCGCCTTTGATTGGTATGCAGTTAAAAATACTAATTTAGCAGGAGTCGCCTTTGATTGGTATGCTGATTTACCAAACGATTCAGTCAAAACATTTAGCAGGAGTTGCCTTTGATTGGTATGCTGATTTACCAAACGACTCAGTCAAAACATTTACAGAGTTAGAAAGTTGCTTTTGACTGGTATGCCGATTTGCCCAACGATTCGGTCAAAACATTTACAGAATTGGAACAGTTATTCATAAAGAGGCTCGCCGGTGCAGAGCGTCATGTTTCTATTGGAGAACTCATGATGGAAAAACAAAAATCTTTGCCGGTGCAGAGCGTCATGTTTCCATTGGAGAACTTATGATGGAAAAACAAAAATCGGGGAGACCCTGGTAGATTATATTTTGAGGTGGAGAAACCTTAGCAATAAATGAGAACCACAACTACAGGAACATCATGCAATTGAGATTTTACTCAGGAGCATGCATGGTTGCGAACCACAGCTACAGGAACATCATGCAATTGAGATTTTACTCAGAAGCATGCATGGACCGAACCACAGTTACAGGAACATCATGCAATTGAGATTTTACTCAGGAGCATGCATGGACCAGTTCTTTCATGCTCAAAGGACTCACCATCAAAACCTTCGAGAAGCTACTAAAGAAAGCTGGTAGCCTTCAAGAAGATATAATATGGATTCCAGCGAAAAGGCAAAAGTAACCAAGGCCTTTGAAAAGAAATCTGGAACAGTCATTATGGATTCTAGTGAAAAGGTAAAAGTAACTAAGGCCTTTGAAAAGAAATGTGGAACAGTCGCAACAATTGATAAAGGGAAGCAACCAATGAAAATATATTCAGAAAATCCTCGTCCGTCTTCNGCAACAATTGATAAAGGGAAGCAACCAATGAAAATATATTCAGAAAATCGTCGTCCGTCTTCATCACAACAAATCCAAAAACAGACTAGCCAGTCTAGTCAGCAGCCATCTCAAGGAGAATCGTCCCAAATAAGAAAGATATCTTTCGCAGAAAGACTGACGATAATATATTCTTTCAAGAATGAAGCTATTTCCAAGATGTTCAAAAGTTTGATAAAGAATCCAGAATTTAAACTTCCAGAACCAAAAAAGCCTGAAGAAGTTAATAAGAAGAATGAGCCAAATTATTGTCTGTATCATAGAATGTTAGGACATACGATCGAAGAATGTTTTGTTTTCAAGGATTGGCTTGAAAAGAACATTAAAGAAGGGAATATCTCTATCCCGAAAGAATATTTAAAAGAACCTGAAAAAGGTTCAATAAATGTAATCTCGGATGAACCGATTTCCCAATTAGATCCGTACACTAAAGAGGACGGATGGAGTTCAACCTGGAATAAACTCAAGAAAGTTCTGGATCATATACAAGAATCATCAGAAGGATTTTCCTCGTCTACTAAAGATGGGTGGGATACAACATGGAGCAAATCCTCCAAGAAAGTGATAAAACAAATTCAGAGTGTTTCCAGACAAACTACTTATCAGAGTCTTCAATCTGTCAGATCAGAGAGGGAAACTTCATTACAAGAACCATCTTCATCAAAATCAAAGAAGACAAAGAAAAAGAAGAATTTTGTTGATAGCACCAGGGGTAGAATAGGGGCTGCCTCTACTAGATATGTTGTCTCAGATTCAAGGGAGAAAATCCTTGAACCTTTGACTTTATATGATTATCTTTTTGTTCCTCCGGAACCTGATGAATATAATGATAATGATGTTGGCTACGTTTTTACTGTCTTTGGTGATAACGTTAATAATCAACATAATATCGATCTCGATCTTCAAAATGATCCTCAAATCATATTTGAGTCTAATACTAAAGAAGATTTCGACGATATTGCTTACGATAGCACCGAAAGTGAAGAAGCAATCCTCCAGTGCCATGGTACAACGTTAATAATCAACTTGGAATCTTCTGATAAAGAAGATACATTGGAAGATTCAACAGTAATGTCTCAAGAAGAAAGCTTGGAGCTTTCTGATAAAGAAGGTACATTGGAAGATTCAACGACAACATCTCAAGAAGAAATAACAGACTTTCCGATGAAGAAGATACATTGGAAGATTCAACAGCAACATCTCAAGAAGAAATTACAGAAATAAACTAAGGAGTGGAAAAATGTTACCTCCAAGAATAGCTCCGACGGATAAAGGGAAACAAATTATACGGAAAAATGTTACCTCCAAGAATAGCTCCGACGGATAAAGGGAAACAAATTGTAATTCAAGAAAGAATTTACCTCCACCTCCACCAATAGAAAAACAACATGAAGCCACAAGAACAAATAAAGTGGATTACAATGTGCTAGCACATCTTAAGAAGTTGCCAGCCCGACTAAGCATCTATGACTCTCTAATCCTATCAAAGGAGATGAGGGAAGCTTTGGTTACAGCTTTGCTCGATCCAGAGATTTTCTTAGCTCAGCTGACCAGCACATCCTCAGATGAAGTTTGCTCGTTGAAAGAACAGTCTGGAGTAACCTTCACAGATGAAGATTTACTACTTGGTACAGCCGATCACAACAGACCACTTTATATTTCTGTCAACATCGGTAGATTTGTGTTATCCAGAGTTCTAGTAGATCATGGAGCGTCTCTTAACTTGATGAGTCTACGGACATTAGCATATTTGGACTTTGACATTCAGGAAATCATCCCTGATAAGATGATGTTAAGAGGATTCAACCAAAAGGGAGAAAGAGCCCTTGGATCAATTACATTACTCATGAAAGTTGGAGAA